>JACEEZ010003856.1:17932-49174 GCA_016584305.1 Chionoecetes opilio
GGAGTTTTTAACATAACTCACAGCGACTGAAGATCCGGATATTGTCCCTGCACTGGTACCGACAACGCCAAATACTCCTGCTGAGCGAGTCCATAACACCGTGGGCTATGCCAATCCGCCGTAAGACTTTTTGACGTGACCCGCCGTCATTATGGACTGCGCTACCAAGCAGTGGCAGCTCGTGATAAAATAAAATGGAGGGACTGCAAGCTTAACACAACAGTAGAATACACAAATTTGACCTACCTCAGGTAAGAGTAGTAGTTGATGTTCACTGATTTCAGACGGACCATGGAGGTTATATAGGAGGAGGCAGCATGCCACGCATTCCCTCTGTTATCGGGTAAAGCCGCTGGCCCCGCCCCAATGCGGGGAGATTGACTCAAAACATTGCGATTTCACGAGTCGACTCATTGAACTTTCAAGCTTTCCATCTAATTGATACACAAAAATAGATTAAAAGTATGACTGCCTAGGTATAGTTATAGGGTATATAGGGTTTCACGCTAGAGGCAACATGCCGCCTCCTCCTATATAACATCCTTGCTCAACACGGGAGGACTGAGCAGCTGATCTAGCTGGCCTCGACTGCAGCTCATTGTTTTCACATGTGGCGCGGCGGCGGCGCAGACATGAATCGTACAGCAAGTATGAAAGTAACTTAAATTTTGGTGTGTTTTTAATGAAAACTCGCTTAGTAAATTATTGAAAATAATTAAATAGCATATAATTACTTTTTATTATGATATATTTGTTAGTAGTGTATCAAGTCTGCTGTCTCTAAAGGAATCATACACCTAGCAGTGAGTACGTCTAGGGGTGCTGCAGCTCTGCAGCCCTATGACACGAGCCGCCACTGCTACCAAGGTGTGTAAAATTTTTCAAGATCTCAATGTCCTCGCCGTACCCATGAACAGACTGTACTGTTTCATCTAGTAAGCCTCTCAACACCTGGACCTTGGTCTTAAGCCAGGAGCCCTCAAGTCCTAAAGGCTTTGCCTCCTCATGTAGCGCCTCGAGAGCCATCACCAGGACCTCCAGCGACTCAGCAAAGATTACTGCATCATCGGCAAAAACAAGATCAGTGATCTTGGTGTTGCCGAGGGATGCTCCACAATCACTTTGATCTACAACTTTGCCCAATACCCAGTCCATACAAGTGTTGAAAAGTGATGGGGCAAGGACGCACCCTTGCCTCACTCCTTTATTCACAGGAAAGAAGCTGGATACACCTGCCCCACACTTCACAGCACGAATCACACTCTCAGTCCCAGAATACAGGATGGATATAGCATTGTTATAATCAGTCCAAAGAAGGATGACTAAAATGATACAGGGTATGCGTAACTTTAGTTATAAGATGAGATTGAAGTTATTAAATTTACATTCACGCGAGAGGCGTAGAGTAAGTGGCGATCTGATGGAAGTTTTTAAGTTTTTAAAAGGGATACAATAAAGTAAATGTAGGAAAAGTTCTTACGGCTATAGTAAACAGGGTAAAACAAGAAGTAACAGATTCTAACTGGGAAAACCTAGATTTAAAAATAAAAAGGGTGGTAAATGATTGGAATGGACTGAGTCATCAGGTAGTTAGTGCGAAGTCTATAGGGAGTTTAAAAAGGAGGCTAGATAAATTCATGGATAAAACTGAATGTAGGAAAATGTTAAGTAACAGGAACTACTACGTGTAGGTATCACGGCTTCTTGCAGCTTTCTTATGATCTTATGAGAGAGAGAGAGAGAGAGGAGAGAGAGAGAGAGAGAGAGAGAGAGAGAGAGAGGGGGGAGAGAGAAAAGAGAGAGAGAGAGAGAGAGAGAGAGAAGAGAGAAGAGAGAGAGAGAGAGAAGGAGAGAGAAGAGAGAGAGAGAGAAGAGATGGGAGAGAGAGGAGAGAAGAGAGAGAGAGAGAGAGAGAGAGAGAGAGAGAGAGAGAGAGAGAGAGAGAGAGAGAGAGAGAGAGAGAGAGAGAGAGAGAGAGAGAGAGAGAGAGAGAGAGAGAGAGAGAGAGAGAGAGATAGGAGAACTAAACTCATTAGTATATCACCTGTGGATATGTTTGTAGGCCTGATTCCAGTGGTGTGGTTCAACGGGCTTTCCTGGTTGCCAGCGACCAGGAACCTAAAGCTATCGTGCTTCCGATCCGATGCTGCTCAACATAACTAGAACCTTGTCGAGTCAGTGGCCACAACCATTCTTCCTCGCTGGAGATCCTGTATAGAATGCAGAGGGTAGTCGATAAGCTGGAGCGGATTCAGCATTAATGGTCATACATTCAGTCACAGGTTCACACATGATAGCTCACATGCGAATGTAGTACGTAAATGCTCCTTGACTATACGTATATGAAATCCCCTATCTCAAAACTCTCTCTAAACTGGCGCCCTAATCTGTAGATCACTCTCCTCTAATTTTCTGTGTCCCACTTCTCTTAACCGAGTGCCAATTGTCTGGACATTGAGGTGAGGTGAAATTTAGTTGAATTTTTTGAGCTGGAGGTGAGCTGAAATTTAGACCGTGGATATCCGGCGTCTGGCGGATTAAATACTGGTCTGAATGCATTTTCGAGGCCACACTTCCGATAGAGTTTTTTGCGCTCTATAACTTTGTCATCAGTGAAATTTTCGTATCTGTTAGGTAAGTGGCTTTTCTGTAAGTGTAAAGTTTTTTTAATATGGAGTTTCTATTGCTATTAGAATGTTGCAGTATCTTTTTGCTACCAATATGTTCAGTCTTGTTTTTTTGTTTTCTTTATAGAAATGCCTATATTTACATCATGGTATTTTTGATTTACATAATAATATTCTTATGTAATTTATTACGTTTTTTGTCAGCAAAAAAATTATACAAAAGAAGAAAACAAGAAAATACTTACTACTACTAGATAATATAATAAAAAATAAATTAATAAATAATATATATATATATATATATATATAATATATATATATATAAATAATATATCATATATAATATATTATATAAAGATCATATATATATATATCTCATATATATTACATAATATTATATATTATATATACCAGAGAATATATTAATATATATATTTATATATATACTATATATGTATTTGTGTATTTCTATTTATAATTAATATTTTTGGTGTTTTTAGATATATATATATATATTGATGATTAGTGCTATATATATAATATATATTTATATATTGAAAAAAACTGAAGAAAGTTAAATTTAGGGTATCTGGGTAATCCCCACACAAACTGTCTGAGGTAAAAGGAAAAACATTGTACTGGGAAGCACATAATAAATAATAAAGTGGAAGGCCAGAAGCCTCCGGCGTTATAGGCAAATTGTGTGAGGAAGCGCAAGTGGCTTTGCCAGCTCTTGTCGGGGCTCGCCGCTCGGCGATCCACAGCTGATAGCTGTAAACAAAAATCAACCTACACAATGACGATTGATTGATTGATTTAATTCCAAAAAATGGTGAATGGGCCACACAATGCACGTAATTGTCATCCTTCAACTCATATTCAAACCACATCTTCTCTCATAAACATACTGAATTAAAACGCAATGTGTAATGTCCACAATATATGACCTATCATCGCTCTAACTACCAAATGAATTCTTTCTGTCCAACTACAGTATGTCAATGCATATACTTAATAATCTTGCAATGTTTGTGGTGGCCATTCTAAGGGATGATGGGAAGCTTAAGGTTTATGGTACATACCTCGTTATACCAGATTTCTAGTCCCCGTCGGCAGTTACAACATTTCACGTTGCTCAACAGTGTGAGAGATCTCTAAGAACCCCAAAGTGGAGGGATAATGCATCAGCGAAACCGTTCTCGGTCTGCTTTGGATAGCACAATTAGTAAAGATAGAAAAACAACGTTTCTGGTGTTATGGTTAAAAGACTCGCTGAAGTATTTCACCAGACTTGACGTTCTCCTCTCGTCATGTCAGCCATTTAGCTCTATTAGTGTGTCCGAACAGTTAAGGCACATGCTACTAAATGTACAACTTATGCTAATTTTGTTGAACTATCAATAAGCGAAATTCTGCAAAAAAAACTACTACGTCACAGCTAGGCCCTATCGTCAGGCTGATAAGACATGATCATTGATCATTCTTTCACCAGTTTTAAAGTTGTCCTGTCATGTCATTAACCTTGTATATTCTTGTTCGTGGTCTTAAGGTAAGTCCATGCTTCTGAATGTAGCCCCGCTGGCCCGCTGTTGTGCGAAATATTGTCAAGGCGCGAAATCCTGTAATCCCTCCATTCATCGCTCTTATTTCACTGGTTTTTACAGGTTAACTGCTGCCCTGATACATGTTACAGGCAACATCGAGTCACTAGCTCCCATGAGAAAACTTACAAGTAATAATAGTACTCAAAAGCTTATATATCCACGTCAAAAACAGTCAGGTTGTGGGAACAGGAGTATGGTTTTTATCATGTATTATTTTATCAACTATTATTACTTGTAAGTGTTCTCATGGGAAGCTAGTGACTCGATGTTGCCTGTAACGTGTATCGGGGCAGCAATTAAGCGGTAAAATGAGTGAAATTAGATTAGATGAATGGAAGGTCCACAGGATTTCGCAACTGATAAGATTTCGCGCAAACACGCCATTTGTTGTTTATCTCTGACGTCACGTATGAAGCCGTGAGAAGCGAGCCCAGGACCTCGCTTCCTCCGGCTTCTTACGGCTTGCGCCAGCTGGGCAAGCCGGCTTCTTATAAGTGCCTCGAGTTAACAGAAAACGCAAGCTGCCAGAAGCCGGCTTCTTGCGGCTTCCTCACCAAAATTCGCCTATAAGTGCCGAGCGACAGGGGTTGTAGTCCTCGGGGTGTGTTGCCTCTGCAAGCGCGTCGTTATTTCGGCATATTGCACCTCCCGTCTGCGTAATATTTGGCCCCACTGATTGTCCACCTTGAGGTGCCAGTGGGCCGTGGGGACCTCGTCTCGGTGGTGTCTGCCTGCGGCAAGTTGAGCTGGCGATCTGTTCACCACTCGCAGGTGCGTGTTAAGGTACTGAAGCATGGCCAGGGATGTCTTGTCGGTGTCAAGGCTGCCTCCATCGTCTGTGTTACTCATGATGATTTTCTTGGCTGCTTTGACCGCTGCTTCCACCCTGCCTAATATTAGATTGGGGATACTGTGCTGATGAACAGATGTACTGAGACTCCCCATTCTCGAGGAATGCTGTCATTCTTCGCTCGCTAGATTTGTTCCCCTTCTGTGGATATTTGCTCTGGGGCGCCCCACCGCGTGAAGTAGAGTTTCAGCTGGGTCTTGATCCTTAGGGACGAGGTGCCGTGCGGAAAGTGAGCCAGCTCTAGCCAGCCCGTGAGCCTATCAGCATAGGCCATGTACATGGGGCCCTCGTCCCGGAACATGTCTGCCACCGTCATCGGGAAGGGATAATCCCGGGGATGGTGCTCATGGATGAGCGCCTCTGCAGGTTGCGTTGGGGACATGAGTCTCGCATGCTACGCCACATGATCTGTGGTGCTCCCATATCCCCTCGACCCCGGGCCGTACACAACTGCTGGTCTCCGCAGCATGCCCGGTCGAGCCCCTGGTGACCGGCGTAAAGGGTTCCCCTGATACGCTGGGGAGCCTTGGGGGGTGACGAACGTACACAACCCTTACAAACATGTACGTCACCAAGACTGGCGACTGCCAACCTGTCTACGCCTAGAAGGGATGAAGGCAAGCTACTTCGGGGAAATTTTATTGGTCCAGTCGTCAGCCAGACTTTGGGCCCAAAGCAACAGTTGGTTAGACAGGGTCGTTGGCGGCTGATCTCCTGACCCTTGTTCATCTAAATGTGCCCTTCGTGCCCAATCGCGGCAAAACATTGCGGGTGCTTACTGCCTCGGTGAGGCCTGGTCCAGGTCAGGGTCTGTCGAGCCAGGGAATTGAGTGACGATAGGATGAGCTGACAATAGAAACGATTAGTACAAATGTGGAGGTCGCGGTGGAATTTGGGTAAAGCGACCATTAGAGATCAGATTTAGCTTAAAAGGGAAGTTGGAAAATCTATGGCCAATAACATCGAATACCTAATTTCAGAAAGGCCATTATGCAGGATAAGAGGACACCTGGAGGTTATTAATAAGAGGTGGGATGGAGGGGAAGAATTTTCCCAGATTAAGTACACGGCGATGACAGCTGAAAGGCCAATTATGAAGGGATTAGGAAGGCACCGGGAGTAATTGGGGGGCGGTTAGATACGGCAGTGAGGTCATGGCTGAGGAGGTAATTAGAGCGGTTAGACAGGAAGTGAGTCAGGGCTGAGGAGGTAATTAGTTAGATTAGAAATGGAGTTGAGGATGGGGTGAGGATGGTTTATACCTCATTTGTAAGGAATATAATGACGGACAGAAATAATTTTTCCTTATAGGGAAATAAGGTCAGAAAGATGATCCAAAATGGATGACCCCCAATTTTAAAACACAACATTGGAGTAAAAAGAAACATTTTTTTAAAGGGTTCAAGGCAGGATTGGTAAACAAAGAACAGTATAACGTGATGGCAAGGACAGTGAAGAAATTAACTCGAGTTACTAAGAACAATTATGAGATTAAAGTAGCAGGACAGGCGAAAAGGGACCCAAAAGGGGTTCTACCCAGGTATATAAAACAAAGACAAGGAATTAGTGGCGTTAAGGTAGGACAGGGGGAGGTTTAAATACGGATGAGGATATGTGTAAGAGTCAAAAATGATTATTTTTTAAAGTGTTTTTACGGAGGATACACAGACGATACCTGATAGTGAATAGATTTTTCAAAGGAAGCGATGAGGATAAACTCAAAGATATTGTGATAACTGGGGAAAATGGTGGAAGAGGGTATAGAAAAATGAAATGTTTAAATCGCCAGGACCAATGAAGTGTATCCCAGGATTTTAAAGGAATGCAAGGAGGTTGTTAGTGAGTCGTTGGCACATTTTGGGAAAATCGGTTGAGATAGGCGATGTGCCATTATTGTGGAGGAAAGGGAAATGTTGTTCCCATATTTAAGAAGGGAGACAGGGGACTAAAGTCAAATTATAGCCCCGTAAGTCTAACATCAGTGGTGGGTAAATTATTAGAATCTATTATTGCAAAAAACATTAGAGAGCACTTAGATAAACATAGTTTGATCAATGATTCAAAACCATGGGATTCACCAAGGGTAGGTCATGTCTCCCCAAATTTATTGAGTTTTTATAGGAAAGTTTATGAGACGGCAGATAATGATAAGGATTATGATACAATATATCTGGACTTTAGTAAGGCATTTGAACAAAGTCCCCACACGAGCGACTCTTAAATAAGGTTAGGGCTCATGGGAATTAGATGGAAGGTTCTTTTTTGGGATCAGAGCTTGGCTAAGTAATAGGCAACAAAGGGTTACAATTAATGGTTCAAAAATCTGAATGGAGACTGGTGACAAGTGGAGTTCCACAAGGGTCTGTTTTGGGTCCATTACTATTTTTGATTTACATCAACGACTTGGATAGTGGGTTTAAACAGTGATATCAGCAAGTTTGCTGATGATACTAAGTTAGGAGGATTATTGGATCACAGGCTGATGTAAACATATTCCCAGGGAGACTTAGAATAACTTAACGAGTGGGCAGTCAGATGGCAGATGGAATTTAATATTGATAAGGCAGCTTTATGAATGTTGGTAGAAAAAACCCTGGTAATAGATACACCATAAGCAATGTATCGCTTGAAAAGATCAGAAGGTGAAAAAGTCTTGGAGTGAGGGTGAGCCCCAGACCTCCGAACTAGGAAACAATGTATTGAGGCCAGAAATAGAGCTAATAGAGTATTGGGAATTCATTACCAGAAGTGTTAAAAGTAGAAGTGCGGAAGTTATTCTAAAGCTTTATCTGGCTCTAGTCAGGCTCATCTAGACTATGCGGTTCAGTTTTGGTCTCCATATTACAGGATGGATTATAGCCTTGTTAGAAACGTCCCAGAGAAGGATGACCAAAATGATACAAGGGATGCGTAACTTTAGTTTATGAGAGGAGATTGAAGTTTTTAAAAATTACATTCACTTGAGAGAGCAGAGAAGGGGCGATCTGATAGAAGTTTTAAGTGGATAAAGGGATTTAATAAAGGAGAGGTAGGAAAAGTTCTTACGGCTTTTAACCAGGGTAGAACAAGAAGTAAGGGATTCAAGCTGGAAAATCTTTAGATTTAGAAAGGAAATAGGGAAAAACTGGTTCACAAATAGGGTGGTGAATGAATGGAATGGTCTCAGTAGACGGTAGTTAGGTGCGGAGTCATTAGGGAGCTTTAAAGAGGAGCTGGATAGGTTCATGGATGGGGATGAAAGGTGGATGTAGGTAGTGGGTGACAGGAACTACCACGTGTAGGCCTCGCGGCCCTTGTAGCTTCCTTATTTTCTTATTTTCTTCTTATGTTCTTTTAACGTGTAGGAAGTCCGCTGCACTTTTTTCTCCCCCCAGTCAGGTACTTACCTGGAAGCGAAACGCAGCATCCTCTCTTTAAAGTGGGAAAAATGCCTTGGGGTTTTACCACGTCCGTAAGGGCCTGTCACGAGGAGCCTGGTAAGGGGGCGCGGTGGTCGGTGACGATGGTGGTTTGGTGGCACCTTAAAAGGAAACAGTCTCGCTTTCTAAAAGGCACCCATACCACAGCCAGGGCTTTCCCCTCCACTGCAGCGTAGCCTGCCTCGGCGGTGGTGAGGTGGGGGGCTTGCCGCCACAGAGCGAGACTCCACCCCCCTTACAACAGAAGGGTGTGGCGGCGGAGGAAACAGTCAAGTACTGCTGAAGGACGACAAACCCGATGCCTTTTTTGCTCCAATCGGTGATGGGGGTGGGGGGCGGATCTTGTTGTAATTGCCAAGCCGTCTTGGCAAGTTGGCATTATAGTGTCTGGGCTTGGGAACTTGACGCGGAGGTGATCGTCCCAATACACCTGTTTCCCGATGGCTTTCTCAGGAGCTCCCTGAATGCGTTCATAATGGGGGCCGTGGCGAGGAATGGGGAGAGTTGATTTACAAACCGTACCACGATCTTTGTCGGAGATGGAAGGCTTGTCTGGCATGGGAAAGTTCCTGATGGCCCCCCCAGGCGTTCGTCGGTGGGCTGTAAGCATCAGCCAAGACGAAAGCCCACAAAGTCAACCTCCCTCGGGCAAACTGGAATTTTTCGGGCTTAAGGGTGATGCCCTTTGCTGCCTATAGCCAGGAAATCGTAGACGTGCCAGAAAACCTCTTCAACGCTTGTTGTCGTGCAGGAGTGTGTCGTCAACACACTTGTATCTCCTGGGGACGCCTTGGATGGCGTCGTCAAAGCGTTTCGTGTAAGCCCCCCCGGGCCCAGAGCAGTGGCCCGTGGGGGTCCGGCGGGTTCTGAACCCCCCCAAACGGCGTGATAAATGTGGTGAGGCTGCGGCTCTCTTGGTCTAGCTCCACCTGATGATAACCCCAGTAATGCGCCCGCTACAGTCTTGAAGGAGTACTTGGGGACCCGACACCATGTCAAAAGGGGCTGGGGTATGGTGTGTTTCCCTTAGGCCACGACGCGTTGAGGCGCTGGTAATCGACCGTGCGTCGCGGCGGGCCGGATTTTTTTGCGACCACTACCATGCGACCCACACCACTCCGTGGGTTGTCCTGCGGGACGGGTTCGTTTACGCCTCGCTTGAACCTCATCCAGCTGTGCTCTCACCTCGTCCCCAGTGTTTCGGCACCGCTGCTGCGTGTGGCATGCGTGGGGAGCGTGTTAGGTGTTAGGTGATAAAAATAACTGGATATGGTGCGGTTTGCCCTCCATCAATGGTTTCCTTGTGGAGTTAATGTTTGGACGAGAAATGCTGAAGTACCCAATTTCCTCTAGCCTCGCGACGTGCCCTCCAGTGGTGGGAAGGCAGAGATGAGGGCCCTGAGCGGCAACTGGCTGGGTGCGTGTGCCGCCTTCCCCGCGACCTGGTGTGTCCACCAACGGGGAGCTGTCAGGGAAGTTCTGTGGCACTAAAACCTAATTCCTTGCACGCGTCTAGCGATAGAAAGAGGGCCTTGGCTGACTGGATGAAGTAGACGTCTTTTTCCGTGGATCGACCACCAAGGGTGATTTTACACACGGTGGAACCGAGGCATTTCCCGCAATCTGCTACATCCCGCAGGGCGGCTCGAAAGTGTAGCAGCGCGGACCTGATGTGGAGGTTGGAAAGCAGCGAGGGTCCGGCAACACAAACTTGCGCTCCTGTGTCAGCTATGGCCGATGTAGACAATGTAGCCCCGTTTGCCCGTGTGTGACAGAAAACTCCCACCTTGGGTTTGGGTTAGAGAAGTGAGTGCCGCGATTGTCACGGCACCTGAAACATCTGGGGGCACCCGGGGCTAGAACATCTAGCAGTACTCCTGCAGCCACCCCTTGAAGTGGCCCTGTCTTTGGCAACCGTGGCAGATGGCCACGGCCGTCCTGGCCGGGCAAGAGGCCCTGTTGGGGGCGTGGGAGACGCCCACAATTTCCACAGAGGCGTAGTGTGGATTGTGCTAATGTGCTTTGCCGGCTGCGGAAGCGGCCATCGTCGGGAATGCATTCCTCCTCCTCCGCCGGTACCAGCCGCACGGCAGTTTCCCTCCACAATTTCCCACCCTCGGCGTCTTGGCGCGCTGCCTCGAAGGTGCAGTATATAACCCTGAGGGCATCCACGCTGTCTATAAAGGGCACATGTTTAATAGACCTCCCTTTTCAACGTCCCGTCACTGAGGCCTTTCCATCAACTTCCTTAGTAGCATGTACTCCGAGAGGTTAAGGTTCGCACTGAGGGCATTTAAAACGCACAATCAGTCGCCTATGCGCACACCATATGAACTAATCACTTACGCATCGTCTTGCCCCTGCACCACACGAAAAACTCCTGACAATGCACTGCTTGATTAGAAAGGGGCGAAGCACTAGCTTACCCATGGCATCCAGTGCCCCGTTTGGTTTTCAAGGCGTTCCAGTCATCGAAGGCGAACTGGCGTCTACCGCGCCCCTGCAGGGCGGGGACATAATGGAGGCTGATGTGGTGCACCGCCTCCTGTGGTGGACATCTGCAAAGGTGCAGCCAGCACTCTATGGACTTTCTCCACGACCTGAAGGCGGCGGTCGACATCTCCAACTCGAATTTTCAGGGGTGGCCGAGGGAGGCACCCGCGGCGAAGGAGCTCCCCCTGGGGCCCCGGGGACGAGTGCCACCAGGCCGGATTGGAGTGTTGTGATGTTGCTGGGCTGCGATAGTCTCTCTCGCTTCATAGTCCGGTCAAAATAGTGTCAAATCCTATCAAACCCACCACAAATTGCAACATAAATGATTTTCATGTTTATGTGCAGAATGTATATTTTTAAAACATAGTAAATCTACGAGAAAATAAGTTGCGGAACATTGTTAAATTTGGGCACGATCATGTGGGGTTAAATCGATAAAAATATGAAAATGTTGAAAATTATTTTTTCTGTTTTACTTATAGTCCAGTTACCAGGTTGAGAACCTTGTTGGGTTTCGAGAAAGTGTATAGTTTTTTTATGGTTTCATACTCGAATGGGTCTATAGAAAAGATTTAGCTCGGTTTCCCGGGGTGCCAACCTTGGGGAACTCGCTAATTAGCATAAATCTAAGATGGACGCCGCAGACGGAGGTGGAAAATAACTTTTCAGTCAATCAACAACCTTCAATTACGTGTGATACATTTTTTCCGTATAACTTGGATGTGAGGAACCGATTTCTGAGGTCAGTTGCGTGCTTTGGGGTCAAAATTCAGGGTCAAAGGTCAAGTTAAATAAAGGTAATTTTTGTACATTTGGGAGGTTCAAACTTTTTATCCCCCGCATTAAACTGCACAGTGCACACCACTCATACTCGATACGTTGATTTTAATCTCACCTCTTCTTCTTTTCATAGAGAGGTTATGATGGCTGACTCAAAGTGTTTTTCTCTCGGTGTGTCACGGAGGTGGACAAGAAAAAGAAATTCACTGAGAACGGGATCAGGAAGCTCATCTTATGTGCCAAAACTCGTGGAGATGGAGACCTTTCAGGCTACGCTACAGAACATTATTGAGTTGGTGGAGATGCGGCAAGCATAACCTGTCATAAATGTTGTTTACTGTATTATACATCAAAAGAGAAAATTGAGAGAGTGAGAAAGTCACAGAAAAGAAAGGCTGAAGATGAGGGTGTAAGGACAAGTACAAGGTTTTCCCTACTAAGGGAGCTGATAAAGGTTTTGTTTGAGTACAACCGTGATTTTATGTTCCTAGCGAGGAATGTTTTACCCATTGATGATAGACACCCAGAAAGATGGGACCGCGTTCGTAAGTGTATGACCAAAAAACGTTTTTAAAACAGGACGTACCCACTCCCAACTATGAAAGATGATGTGGCTAGAAGGCCTCAAGTTGCCCCCTTGCTTTTGTTTCTGATCTACCTTCTGCTGAGTGCAAGTACCCCGTCCGCTGCTATAACAGTTTTACGAAAGTTCCCAACATATGCTGATTTGCCACCTGGTGCTGCAGATGAAGATGCTCTGAGAGAAGTCAAATTTAGTACATAGCCGAGACAGGCCAGATTATTGAATAGTGTTGAACTGCATTCCCTGTACTCGGATCTAGGTGGCAATCTCGCTCGACGTGACATGTTTAGCAAGGTGACTGACTGCATGAGTAAGGATGAGTAGATGGATGTGCTACCATGGTTGGTTTCCGTGACTTCGTTGCTAAAACTCTCAAGGTAGTTAAGGATGGACGATACGGATGAGAAGAGCATTGCTTTCCCCTGGTGAGGCAGATCAAGCATGAGGAGATGCGTCGGTCATAGTTAAGTCCATAAGACGAGATTGGCCCTCTCTCCTGGCAAGAAGGTTTTATACTTTCGATAAGTTCCCCAAGTTCTGCGAAGGACCATGAGCGTATGGGGACTGCTGGCCTTGGTTCCATCAATTACGGCCTGACCATCAACACACCCCGCCCCAGTCGAGATGCCATCATGAGGAATAAGCACAACAAGTTGCAGCTGTCGAAAATTCATAGTACCTAAAAGCTTCGGCGAAGGAGTCACCATGGAGAGCCCCATCGATGGTGTGTGTGTTCACCCATGACGAAGCGGAACATAACAATGATCTCCTGACATCCCCGGACATAACAATGATGGCTGCCGAGTCCGACATGCGAGTCATCCGCATTCTCTCAGATGACACCGATGTGTTCGTGCTGCTTGTTTACTGGATGTACCGAAAAAAAACATCAGACTACAGTGCAAAAAGGAGCGGTGGGGATGCGATCCATTTGGGACATCAACGCCACCGGGTTTCCAACTCGGCCCCCAATGCCTGCAGATCCTGGGAATGCACTACATTATGGTTCAGATACCACCTCCCTACCTGTACGGCAAGGGGAAAGTGTCGGCACTGAAGACCCTGAGAGCTGGCGACTTCCCAGGCCCGTACTCAGCCCTTTGGCGAGCTGATGCACATATCACAGCTCATGGAGGCAGGACAGGCTTTTGGCTCTATATGGTCAGCAAACATGGGACCCTATGAGTGAGGCGAGGTACCATATGTACACAAAGAAAAGGCTGGAAAGCTGCTCAAGATCATGTCGCTACCACCAACAGACAAAAATCTCTTCCTGCACATCTTGCGCACTCATCTGCAGACTATATCGCCCAAAACTGTGACCAGCAGGCTCCACCTGAACTTGGCATCACGAAGTATGGGTGGGAAAATCAAAGATGGCACCCAGTAACCAGCAAAACCCCTGATCAGCCCCCAGGACCCCAAGATTCATGGATGTAGTGCGGTGCGGCTGTAAGGCGGGGGGGAAGGCATGTGGCAGTGAACGTTGCAGCTGTCACCAGGAAATATATCATGCACGTGTACTGCGTTTGTGGTTCTAGTGACGCTTGCTTGAACCCCTTTTAAGAAGGAGACGTTTGACCCCAAAATGAAGTGGAAGAGGAAGGAGAGCAGATGTGGAAAAAGACGAGGAAACTGATCGTCTTGATCTTGCATTCGGCTCTGATGATGAATTGGAAAAGATCGCCGTTAATGAAAAAAACTTGATCACCCCCGTCTGAAAATGCATTATTATTTTATTAATAAATGTTTTGGGCCAAAAAAGACCTTTAAGTTGATCTTTGACCCTGAATTTGACCCCAAAGCATGCAACTGACCTCAAAATCGGTTCCTCAAATCCAAGTTATACGGAAAAAAAGTATCACACGTGATTGAAGGTTGATTGGCTGAAAAGTTATTTTTCCCCCTCCGTCTGCGGCGTCCATCTTAGATTTTTGCTAATTAGCGGAGTTCCCAAGGTTGGCACTCGGCAACCGAGCCTAATCTTTTTCTATAGACCCATTCGAGTATGAAACCATAAAAAAAAATACACTTTTCTGAAACAAGGTTTAGTACAGAACACCTATGGGTGTCAAACGGACTATTATCCATATCATGTTATAATCAATCGAAAGCTAAAATCATATGCATTCAGTTGATATACTAAATTTAATTTTATATTGTATAGTTTTCTTTTTATCAGTATTTAAATTAAATAATAATCGAATAGTGTGTTCAGATAAAGAAAACAACCATATATTATATATATAATATATATATTAAAATATATATATATATTTTATTAATATATATTTATATATATATATATATATATATATATAAAATTTATATATATAATATATATATAATTTAAGTATGATCTTAGTTATAAACATTGTAATAAAAGCATCTTCATATCAAACCCTTGTCACAGATGTTTCTATATTTTCCCTGCCCTGGGCACAATCTTTATGCAAAATTTTGTACAGCTATACCTGCAGATGATGGCAAAACTGGAGAAAATGCATCCCAGAAGTTTACAACATGTTTGAGGATGGCCACCAGTTGTTCGACGATCTGATCGCTATTGAGCAGGATTATCCTCTGAAACTAGTCATCGAACAAGTCTCATGAGAAGCTTGAAAACAAATGGTGGTCTAACAAGAAGAACTGGAATGAACGAGAAGCAACGTCTTGTATGGTTGATGCCCCTGCCTGTCCGCACAGAGCTAAATAATGCAATGCAAGAGTTGCGTGTACTCTTGCAAGAGTTGACTGACTCAAATTGAAAAAAGAAGCAGTGACCAGCATACATAAAATGAAACCCGGGAAGGATTGACAGAAATATAAAAAGATGTGAGAAAACTGGTAGAATACTGGCTGATCGAGATCTTTTTCACGAAGACCCTGTCCTCAGAAACATTGCCAATGGCATCACAGTAATAGCTCAGTCAATGCAGATGAAGCGAAAGTGTTGCATCAATGATCTTGGATTCAATGATGGAAAAATGTAGGTTACTTTTCATTCAAGAAATCCAATCAAGTTATGACATTAAATTGCAAACCATCTGTGAAAGATGAGGATATTGCAGAATTTGTTGACCCTCTACTCTTGTTCCAGAGAATAGTATCAGTAGCTGGTGACCCATCAGACAACTTGAAGCAGCTTCTGAAGTTACGAACTGTGTACGTACCCAAATTCTTTGTTTGACTCATTGTTCTACTGAAAACAGGCTAACAAAACTACGTTGCTAATGCAATCTGGAAATGTGGATGTCAGAAACTCGCATGTGCTGCCAAAAGACGTTCAGTATGTGCCCTGATGTGGACGCTGCTGCAGCTTTACATCGGCCTCGTGTAGGATCATATACGATGATGGGTGGGACATGTTACTGCAATTTTGTCGCCCAATCATTATGACAGGCAACAATGTCTTTGATGGCTACAACTGGGAACCCATCAACAAAGGATATGACACATCTGAAGAGAGGGACATGGGGTGGTGTTGGAGCACCGTAAAGTTTGACAGTAAATGATCATTTCAGACCAAGAAGGAGCAATTCCTTGCGAACCACAAGAACAAACAAGATTTATTCACCTTCTGAGTGACAAACTGAAAGAAAAAGCTGAACAACAATTCATGCAGTGGAAGATGCAGATGTATCTCATTGCAGAAACTAGCAGTAGAAAAGGCTCAGGCACCACCAATTGAGTGATGGAAAAAAATACTGATCTCTAGGGCCTTCTTCGGTTACCATGCAAGAGAAGACTCGCAGACTTGTCTTTCATTCTACGCAAGTCAAATCAAGAAAACAAATGAGATATAGGACATTATGCAACAAAGAGAACAGTAGGCCAAGATCAGTAACCCAGAGTTTGTATTTATCTGCCATACTGGGTTGGACAATACATCGATAATTCACAGCATTGGGGAAAGCTTGTAGCATGAAGAAATTTAAGGCCAAAAGCCCAGTCTCAGAGAACATTCAAGGTGTTTTGAAAGCGTGCTAATGATGGTACTAGAGAACAATAATCACTCAGGAGAAAAAGGATATCTTGTGTCTTTATAAAAGTTTGCCAGGTGAAAAATCTAAATGACTTAGATACCGTCGATTTCGTGAGAAGATAACATCAAGTGGACTCACTCACCCCACAAAGCTTACCCCCAAACATCATTGCACATGTATCCTCGTGTATATCAGGTACAGCGATGGAAAGGGGAAGATGAAATGTGTGTCAGAAGAATTGGGGTTGGAGAGTTGTTGACAAACGAAGATTCCACAGCTAACAGATATAATACCAGCTACCCAAAGAACTACTCGCCACAATAAAGTGTGCAATGTAAAATAAGCATTGTAGTCAGCAAAATGTAGCTGTCAGGCGTAATGAGGTGGGATGCAGTGTTCTTCACTTGTGGGGAATGTCGTGAATGTCTTTTTGAACTTTACCACAACCTGAGACATTTGAAAGATAGTGATCTATGATATTAGTGCATAGCTGTATATATGCATGTGTGTGTGCCGTAGGACAATTTGTAGAATGTATCAGACAGATCAGACCATATGTCCTGTTTGGCAGTCGACAGTGCTATTGTTGAGAATTTAAAAAACGTATTGTTTCGATGTAATATTCACAGAAACAAGATTAGTATAGATATATAGGTTTTATCATTATTAAGCCTGTAATCAGTAGCTTTTATTGACTATGGAACTGATGATAATGGACCATAAAAAAAAACTTCGATATCTATATTTTTCTATGAAACTGATTGATTAATCCTCCATTGGTGATGATGACCAAATTGGAAATGTTTCCCCAGTTAGATGTTTCTAGATTTGGTATATGTTGTTAAGGAGTCTTGTCAATAGAATCAATTTACAACGATTTATGCTGCAATTAGTGGTGAGTCTACTTATATTGACGGGACTATCCGGAGGCCGGGTAGAGTCCGCGGAGGACTGCGGGCACTGGGGTCCTGGGTGTGAGGGGTGTTAGTGGCATCTTTTCTTTCAGAAATTATATATAAGAAATATTATGCTCATTGCAAGAGTACAATTGTATTGGACGAATTATTTGTACGTATATATGCTAAATGAAAACGGTTCCCCCCCCGCCCCCACCCATAATATATATAATAATATTATCATATCTATATATAATAGCGCAAACGTCGGTTGAGGATTTAAACCGTTATATCCGTTCTGACGAATTTATTGAAATTTAACGGCAAACGTCAGAAACACTTGTTTTGCTGTACGCCAAAGCAAGCTATTTATACCGTCAGAAATGCTCTCTGACGCACGGTTCTCGAGTGCCATGTATCGCACCGAGAGAGAGCGTACCGCTTGTACGCTGTCCGTAACAAAGTAAATACAGTATCTCCCGCCTCGGCGGTGTCGCTCGAGCGGAGTGCAAACTGTGCCCAGTTACCCACAAATACCACTCAAGCGGCTGATGATATGAGGCGGGTGTTGGGCGGTGTACGGCAACGGTGGCCGTAGATAGAAGCGGGATAGTGGGGAAACGGCCTAAGAGAACGTTTTGACACATAAGCTGGGAACACTAGGTTACAACCAAAACCCGTCTTTCATCTTTCTGTACTAATATTATTCTTGCGACTTTAACTACATGTTTGATACAACAATTTTGATCATTACCTTACTACACCGAGAAGAGATCAAGTTACAATGGTTTAGAAAGCAAAACCACCATATACCTCTAACTAATTCCTAGAAAAAACTACTGAGGGATGAAGGACTTGCCCCTTGACAAAAGTGCCATTTACAAAACCCGGAATATTTGCGGTATCATGTATGCTCGCCAGAGGACCAAATATATACAACTTTAATGGCTTTCCAAAACATTTTTCAAAAGACTAATATGTTGGTGTCCGGTTTTGTGTCTTGCTAACAAACACACCGGGGATGATAATGTCTATTAGGTATGGCAGTCACATGGGCTATATGCAAGAATGCTCGTCAAATCCCGGCCAGGTGGAGATTCACACAGTCGTTACTCCACCAGTTGGAATCTACAAGAAAATCCGACCGAGGGATATTTGTGACAGTAGTACCAACCACAAAGAGTGGCTGCAAAAATCAGGGCGTCCACCACAAGCGAGTCCACGGTGGCATCAGTATTTGACTTGTTTTACCACCTATCTAATTCCTTCTTACTAGTCCTAATTTATCATTTCTGCCATTAAAATAATAGTTTTGTTAAGTGTTCGCACTTATTGAGGCATTGGGGACCAAAAAATGGGCCGGAGTAATGCTTGTGGTTACATTTGGGGCTATAATTCAAGAATGCTCGTCAAATCCCGACGGTGGAGATTTCCACCGTCGTACTCCAACTGGTGACATCTACCAAGAAACTGCCCCCGACTGCGTGGAGATTGACAGGGCATACCAACACGAAGCGAGCCAAGCGGCCCATCAGTATTTTGACTGTTTTATACATCTCTGTAATACATTTTACTAGTGAAATTTATTATTTTGACAATTAAAATAATAGTTAGTTAGTGTTCAGCCAATTGTTCTGAGAGGCTTGGTGCAGAAAAGAATTGGCCTATGAGTGATGCTTGCGAGTATAATTTGAACGGCCCAGCCACCACTGCTCCACACAATGGCCACTTCCCATTCTCCCGCCGCCGACCCGCTTCATCACAAGTTAACACAACTATATAAGGCCTCCTGACCTGATTTTACATTAATGATGACACGGTGTCATTCACCAGGTAGGCTGGTCACTCTCGGTTGTGTTGACAACTTATCCTGGTAATGGTCTGGGAAGAAATACGAGGAATGAGTGGATGAGGCGGGAGAAGGGGGGATGGCAAGTTGTCGGGAATCAGCGACATTACATCCACCTGAGCTCGACGCGTCGGTCGTATTGATTCTTGTAACCAAAAACCGACAACGAGTGAGAAAAAATTTCTTGAATATGGCCCTTGAACGTCCCCGCCAGTCGCCACAAAGCAATATGGCGGACCAATCACCACAGCGCTCTCCCTCTGTCCCATTCTCACAGCAATATAAGGCCTCCTGAAACTAATTTTACCTTAATCATGACACGTGGTGCATTCAAAGTTAGCATGTTACTTCGGTTGTGTTGAAAACTAACCTTAATGGTCTGGGAAGAACAAATAGGATGGAAATAAGGCAGAGGCGGGAATGCAGGTGGGATGTGCAATCAGCTGACCTCAACGCAACCAGGTGGAGCTGCACACTGGTGGGTGTTTTCAAATGCTTCTTGTAATGTCGCGCCTGCGACGCAACGAGTCGAGAATATTTTTTTAATATGGCCCCAGTTGGCACTGTGGGAGTGTAGAGAGAGGAGGATGAGGTATTACGACAAATACACATGCCGCGTCTCTCTATCCTTGTGGTGTCCACAGCAACACACGGCAATCCCGTCACCCGTGATTTCAGCCAATCTCTCGTTCATTTGTTATGACACTGATCTCACTACCTATCATTGTATATATACCTCCAACTCATGGGGATGCCGGTAGCGGGAGTGGTTAGGTCTCCAGACTGGCGTTCTCGTGACCCAGAGTTCAATCCCGAAGACGAAACCAAAACATTTCTGCACGTCGAGTGGCCTAAGAACACACACATGCCCTGCCCATCGAACTCTACCTTCGACTGCAAGTGAATCGGAGAGAACAGGGGGCGGCATGAGACTCTAATCACAGGCGTCACTATTTAAAAAAATCCGCCTGCGCCACCACAGGCGCCGAGGGACACCAACCATCATTTCAGATCCCTCAAATGAACCTCCAGAGACTAACATCCGAAGCCCTGGGTCTCCACGCCTACAGGCGCTATAGGCACAAATGTTAAAATAAAAAAAAAATAAAAAAAAAAAACCAAACCAACCTTTAATTTATGATGCACGTATCCAGATGTGAGAATAAAGTATTTACGGAAGAATTCGGATGGGCTATAGGTAATGTCAATACGGAGGTTATTGAATACGAAACTGATTACCTCCGGGGAATAAAGGCAAGAACAGTGAGCGGATGAAATTTCACTGTGTTAGGCGAATTTGTTAATTTAAGTTAGTAAGATAAAAAATGATTATGATTACTAGCATTCAGAATCGCAGAATTTCCTTCTGCCAACTTCGCGGGATTCCTGCAAGGACTATTGGTTTGAGGAATGGTCTGTATTGGGACTGAGAGTTGTTTGTGAAGTGTGGGGGTCGGTTTATCAGCTTCTTTCTTTTAATACAGGAGTGAGGCAAGGGTGCGTTCTTACCCCATCAAGTTTCAAACTTGTATGGAGGGTATGGGCAAAAGTGTAGAGAAAAGTGAGTATGCGAGATCCATCCGGTAACACAAAGATCAATGGATCTTGTTTTGGCCGAATGGAATTAATTTTGCTGAGTCGCTGGAGGTCCTGGGATGACTCTCGAGGCGCTGCACGAGGAGCAAAGCTTTGGGACTTGAGGTCTCCTGCTTAAGACCAAGGTCCAGGTGTTTGGAGGGCGTATAGATGAAACAGGTACAGTCTGTTTCAGCGTGCGGCGAGGACATTGAGACTTGGAAAGTTTACATCCTTTGGTAGCGCATTTCCATAATGGGACGGCGGGTCCGCAAAGAGTCTTACGGCGATTGACATTGCCCACGGTGTATGAACTCGTCAGCAGGAGTATTGGCGTTGTCGGTACCTGTGCAGGAGGGAGGACAAAGATCGATCTTCAATCGCTTTGTGATTCAGTCTTACTCTTATGGGTGTGAGATATGAGGACCCACTAAATAGCGACTTGAAGAGACGAATCGATGCCTTGGTAATTAAGTGTCTTCGCGAAATCATGGGGATCGCTGGGATGATTAACAGTGTCAAATCAGGCGTATGCACGTGAAGACTGAATCGAGGGCTATACTGCAATTGTCTGTCAGCGTCCAACTTTGCTATATGGGATGTGACACGCTACCCTGAAACCGATCATCTCCCATCAGGGCTTGTATCTGCAGCAGGACAATCCGACGTGTAGGAGCCACTGGGCGGCGCCCACAAGGCTCGTGGCTGGGGCCAAGTTTGATGTTTCTTGTCGAGTGAGCGGTCTTGGTATGGGAAAAAGAGCCTTGCAGGGGACTCGCGCGTGTGACCCCCGGGAGTGGCGTCGTAGGGTGGTGCGAGGCGGACGCGACACCCCGGGTATGCCCCCAGATTGATGAATTGATCAGAATCGATAAGAGATGTTGAAAAATGGTCTTCTAAGTTTTTGGATTAACAAAAAGTTGCAGTCCGATTGCCATGGTGATGAGCGCCAACGATTATCTACCGTCACCAAGGCGCGAGATAGATTCAAGTTAAAGGGAATACTGTAATCGTGGCATTACAACATCCCAGCGATACCCAATGATCTGCGAATGGACACTTATTACCAAAAGCATCGATTTAGCCTCTTCAAGATGCTATATTTTGTGTCCATGTCTCAACATCCATAGAGTAAGACAGGGATCACAAGCGACTTGAAATCCGGATCTTTGTCCTTCTGCACAGGTACCGACAACGTCAAATGCTCACAGTGTTGAGGAGTCCCATAACACTCGGGCTATGCCCAATCCGCCATAAGGACTTTTTGACGTTACCCGCAGTCTCTGGACTGCGATACAAAGGTATGGTAAAAACTTCCCAAGATCTCAATGTCCTCGCGGCAACGCATGACAGAAGTACTGCATATCTAGTAAGCCTCCAAACCCCCGGGCCCTTTGGGTCTTGAGCAAGGAGACCTCAGTTCTAAGGGCTTTGCCTCCTGTGCAGCGCCTCAAACCCAACACCAGGGCCCCCCAGCGACTCAGCAAAAAAATTGCTGCATCATCGGCAAAAACAAAAATCAGGATCTTTGGGGATTGCCGGGGATTCCCCCAAAAACACTTTTATTTACAAAATCTCCCCAAAATCCTCCATACTGCGTTAAAGTTTGGGGGGAAGGGCGCCCCTTTCCTCATCTGTATTCACTGGAATAAAGCTGGGTACATCTCCTCCCCCTCACAGCACCCCTTTTTTCCCGATACGGCCAGTCAGCAGACCAAAAATCCTTCAGGAATCCCGTAAAACCGCGAAGATCCCCGAGTGCCTCACTAGTACTGAATCATACGCCCTTTAGAAAGACTAGGCTGTAACATCCCCGTCGAAAAACTCGGCGTTTTACTAAGACACAATCGCTAAGATCGGTCGTTTTGACTTTTTGGCTGAAAAAAACTGCTTATATCTCTGATTTTCAGCACATCCTAAGGGTACTCCGAAGGGGATGGTCACACGCTCGGTTTCCCGTCAGAAGTCCCCCGGGGTTTGTTCCCCCGGGCGGAGCGGAGACGATGGGCTGTTTAAAGGTCCTTAAAACCCGAGCCCTGCCACCCAGAGTAAATGGTCCGGGGTTTACCCGGGGGTTTTGGGACGCCTCCCGGGGGGATTTTTTGGCCAACACTAAGGATGAAGATAAAAAAGGTGAATGGAGACGGGCCCTACATGTACTCGCCTGAAAAAACTACAACAACTAGAGAAAAATGACTGCGGTCCGTGTCAGCAATAGATGGGCAACCCCTTGCTTGGAAACCTGAGCATGCAAACCCGGAAATTTGTTGCAATCCAAAACGGCCCCCTTTTCCCTTTTTCCAGATGGGATGACCACCCTTTTTCAAACGGAGGAATGGTACCTGTTCCCACATTCATCAAGACGCATCCTCGTAACATGAGTCACCCCATTTTTGGAGCTTGTAACCTTGCTGGTCTTTTAAGTTCAAATGGCCCCTCGAATCCTCAGTGAACTCCTGATATCCTCTCCTTTCTCCCCTGGGGGAAAGTTCTAGCCCCGCGTGACAGACCCTGTACTGGTTTCAGTTCCCAGAAATATTGCAGTGCGTCTTCTCGTTTTCCCACGTCTCCGTGGAGACAAATCCACCCATTGATTTTTGGGCGCTCCTTATCGCTTTTGGGACCTAGCTTTCATTTTTAAAGGGTATCCCCATTTTTACCGAGCCCCGAGGGCGGGGACCTTAACGTTTTGAGAGCCATGAAATGCATCTCTTGGACCTTTTTAAGTCCTTCAGTTTCAAAAGATAACACACAGTATGGTTCCCTTGAGTTTATTCTGGATTGAAGAGTTTTCTTTTGCAACAACAGACTGGACAGTTGCGGAAAATTTTGGCGCCCGGGAAAAACACGCAGTTCTGGGGGATCCCCAAGGGTACACTAATGAGGATGTGTCGATCCCCTTTAGCTCCCCTCCGACATATATAAAATCCAGTGGGCAGTTGGGTCTCTGATCCCAATAACCTAAAAATTCTCACCTTTCGGGCCTAGCAAAATTCAGAAGGAAAAGCTTTTAATGTTCCTGTCCCGGAAGCATGGGGTACTCAAAAACTCATAGCCACTCCAAAACCCAGTAAAAAAAAAAAACAACTTGTGAGTGGGGGTTTTATATATACCCATAGGTGGTAAAATTTTCTGATTTAAAAATTAAACTAATAACGAACAAATTAAACATATCTAATTATAAAAATTTTTTATGAAGTTCAAAAAACTAAAACTAATAATGATAATGTTAATAATAAATTAATTTTAATAATAATAATGAAAATAACATAATAAAGAAATGAACGTAATAAAAAAATGAAAGGAAAATAGGGTAACGAGAAAATTAAAAATAATAATAAACAAACAAATAGCAATATCGAAATTTTGCGGGAAAAAAAAACGTTTTGGGGAAATAAAGTGTACGTCAATAACACTATAGTGCCACTGACTAATGTCCCAGCCCATATGTCAATTTTTAGCATCTTTACAGAATTGTATGTGCCACTGCAGACATGTAGTGTGATAACAAAATTTAACTACTTGTACGCCCCTTCGTAAAAATACAAGTCTGTTGTGATGCAAAAACTCGAAATAAACCCCTGACCATTATATTAGTGCGTGGCGACTATAGATGTGTTATTGACGAAGGAAATGGGAACTACCCCTTCATCTCCCGTCTATTTATCTTAAATTTTTTTTATAGTATCCCCTGACTTGTTTCCCATTGAGGGTAAAGTAAGGAGACTAAAAAATTTAGGCTGAACGTACGAGATATAGCAACATCAACAATATTTTGTTAGTGAAAAAAATTTATCAGAACATTTTGCCATTTGTTATTGCAAAGAAGTAAAAGCGCCAGTCATAGAAACAAAAATCATCAAAACCACTTAAATTGCACAGAGACAAAATTTCATGAAACGGGGTTTACACTCCCAATTTAAAATCCCGCTAAACAGGAAAATGCACATTAGTGGACCCCCCCATACTAAGTATATAATGAGGTTTATGGGTTAAATTTTATAGGTGTAGAAAAACGTTTGATATGGTTGGACAGGTTTACAAATTGTTTTCTGGATTTTTTCTCCGGCCAAGTTTTTAAAACCCGACTCTCATCACACACAAAAATTTCCCACGGTTCCCCTTTTTCACTACATTGCAGGAGGTAGGAACGCCCACTCGACCCCCACCCCCAAAAGGGAAACCCACAAATTGGCGGCGCCAGTCGGAGGTTTTTTTCGCGAGCATCGGGCGCCTGGGCCAGCCAACCCGGACTGCCCGGGCTTGGCAAACGTCGTAAAAACCCCTTTTGCTGCTAGTAAAGAAAAAAGTACCGGCCCTCAGCACTGTATTTTCACCCCCTACCTAAATAATTGATAAAAATAAAAAAAATTATAATAGTTAATGACACAATATAATAACATAATAATGAAAATTAATAATAATAATAAAAAAAAAAACAATAATATAATAATAATGATAATATTAATTAAAATAATGATAAGATGTAAAAAAGCGGGTGTAAGATAAATACTACCACACTGTAGAAAAAAAAAACCACCTCGGGCACCTATTTTGAATCTGAAAAGTGTGATGGGCGGAAAGGAACTCGGGGGGTACAGAGGGCTGCACAGGCTTTTGGAAGCACGTCTGAACTCCCTACTCTGGTGTCTAAAAAGGGGAGCAAAACGTTTGAACTTGTCTTTCTCCTGAGGCTTTCGGCAGCAGTCTCTAGTCTTCGCCCGAATACAAAAAAGATGAAAAATATATTATAAAAGGGGTAAAAAATGGGTTTTAGTAAGATGATAAGGCACTCAACAACAAAAGGGTTTTCATCACCCATAAATATTTCATAAAATGACATTGGGAAAACGCAAATATAAAATAGAAATATAAAGAAAAAAAAGAAATCAATTTAAAAACAAATTTAAATTCTTTAGATGGGCCGCCCCTCTACAAAAAAAAACCAAACAAAAGGGCTGGGAAAAGTGAAAATATTGTAAGACTCAAAATAGCACTAAAACAGCTGTTTAAAAAAGACTACACGGAAGATTAAAAGGGCCTCGACTTAATAAAAATATATGACACAATACCCCAAACCCCCGTCGTTCGGAGCCATCTAAAACTGGGACGAGTCCCCAGTGCTGAGTATGTTCTAAAAACTTTGACACACTCAGCTCGGAGGGAAAAGTTTTTTACACCCCTTTGGAAAAACCTTTTCATAAGAGTACTTTGCCGGAGTGGTGATGATAAGACTAGTATGAGTGCCCGCACTCAGCAGTCACCAAAGGCCCCTTCCCATAGGAGAAGCTGGCATCGCTGATCCAGGAATAGGGTGGGCTCAGCTAAGGCCATCATCACAACCCCTAATAATCTTTTAAAGGGGCCGTCACACTATCATTGGGGGGACCCGGGGGGTCCGAGCATGCTGCCAGATTTTTGAGGCATAGTAAAGAAAAAGGTAGAGAGTTGGGGGGGCAGCAAAAAGGCTATTCACACGTTTTCTACTCCTTGTCCCCAATGCCTTGTTTAGCGGGGGTAGGTTGTGATTGAGTTCACGCCCTTTTTTTCGGGTACTACCTGGTGAAAGAGAGACACGCTAGGTGCCCCCGGTCAAGTAGCCCCTGATGAACCTGCTCGAGGGGATTGTGCTTCAGTTCCACACTCTACACGATATTTTTTTTCGCATTCTCCGCTACCATATTCCATCCCACAGGATCCATGATCGTTGAAGGGGCCCTTTTTGTATGGGTCCCTTCCCACAATCTCCCGTCTGACGGGGAGTCAGGGGGTACAAGGGTGTACCTAAAAGTACCCAGACGCGTGGGAGGGGTGTGGCACCTTTTCGACCACTAAAAGGGGGGGTTGCATCCGTTTACCTCGATAAGATACAGGTCGTGAGACGTTTTCTGCCATGATGCTAACACTTCCCCCTGATAATTTAATCTGTCACTCGGGTAGGATCCTACAGTGGGGTCAGTCCTTAAAGTTTCCCCTCACGAGTATTCACAAACTAGCTTTGTGAGGGCCCTTAAAACTTCTCCCCCTGCTGGAGAAGAAGCCCCGCATATCGTCCCCTGCAGACCCAAATTTGGGGCTTGCCCCTCTTTAAAGGAATGGGTTTTGGGGGGCGAGTGGGCCCGTGGGCGCCCGGGTAAAACAAGCACGCCACAAGCTATGGCGGCAAGAGTGACGACACGATTTATTTTCCGGGAAAGGTAGCGGGTTACTTGTCCTGCCCTAGCGTAACGCAGGGACACGGCTGTGGCGGCCGCACGCCCCCACCCCGCGACGCCAGCACTCAGCCCACTACTTGAAAGAGGGCTTGGACACGGTTTTTAAGGAAAAGAAAACCGAAAAAGAAAGAAATTTTGCCGGGAAAAAAAACCGAAACGAAAAGTTATCTATTTCTGTTCTGAGCAAAACCTATTTTTAAATCCCTGTAACCCGTTTATACGTTATTTTTTTGTTCCTGTCATATTGGCACAACCATTTTCCTTCCCGTAGCCAAATGTTTTTGTAAAACATCTTAAATTTTTAGTCTACTGTATTTGTTCACTTGGGAATTGACGATGTATTTTTTTCAAAAAGTATGTATCACCACTTTTTTTAATTTTTGAAAAATAAAATATTTTTTTCCTTATATAATTATGAATTTATGTCTTTGTGTATGATACGTTTCCCCATTTTTTTTACACCTTCCAAACGGGCAATCGTTAAATATTATACTGCAGTTTGGGGGGTTTAAAAATGATAGATAAATTGTATTCGAAAAGGGGTTTTATTAGGGGTATTGCTTTTTTTTTTAAATGTGTTCATAGCCAAGTTGGTGCGCCGAATTTGGTTGTGTGTCCAATTCGAGTCCTTGGGTACCACAGTAGTCATTGACTTTATTGATTGTTTATTAAATTTTGGGGGTGGGGATATTGATTAATTAGTTTTACCAATATAAAATTAAAAATAATTTTGATTTGTCTTTTTCGACGACTGAGAGCTACTCCTACCTACCTTTCCCGTATTGTATAGTAAATGTGTTCCTTATTTTTTCGTTAATTATATTCTTCACATCAGGGTTTGATTTTTTTGGTTTCTATACACCATGAAAAATAGGGTTTTTTACCATCTTAAAAAAAAGTAGTCATGTATAGGCATTATATTTTTAGGGCTAATAGCATATTTTTACATGGGTTTTAGAAAACGTTTAAAACCGGTTTTCATTTTGTTTTAACCGGTTCAGGAACTTATGTTTGGAGGAGGAACGAAAACGAAACGTTAAAAATACGTTTCCGATCGGAACGAACCGTTTGAGAAAATTTTTTCGTTTTCAAAACCCCGCTTTAAAGTAAATTTTGCGTAAGCGACCCTGGTCACTGCTAATTACGAAGTACCTGTCACCACCCCCGTATAAAAAAAAAAAAAACATTAGACACCTCTGGGTAGCTTGCTATGTCCGTATCTCTGAATCATCCACCAAAACCCACCAAAACCCGAAGTTTACCTCACACCGTCTGCCCCCTACTCCTTTAATTATTTAGTTTTCATTGCATTTACCTAAGCATTTTTATCACGTCAAGAATAAGAGGGGGGACCCCCAGGAGACGGGGGTGGACCTAAAAATTTTCTTTAGATTTTAGTATTTTTGGGGACATTGTGGCAGAATAGTATCATAGGGCAGAGGCATTATATGGATTTTCAGTTAATATTCTAAAAAAATTCAACCCATTTCCTTTTTTTATTTTTTACTTATATTACCACTCCTTCGTCTACTTTTTAACCCCCAAAACTTTTTTATTGGCTTGTGTGCCCTCGAGTTAATGGGGAAAAAGGGCACATCAGTCCTAATCTAAAAGTCTGATTGATCCTTGTTTCACCATATGGGGAAGCGGTAGTAGGTGGTTGGGTCTCCCAGGGCGTGCTTGGTGACCTGAGTTCGATCCCCGATGAAGGCGAATATCCACTTAAAATCTTTCTGCACCGTAGAGTGGCCTAAGAACACCCACATGCTGCCCATTTACTCTATCTTCGATTGCGAGTGCATCAGAGGACACAGGGGGTCGGCATGAGCCTCTAATCACAGGCATCACCATAAATACCCTGCCTGCGCCACCACGGGCGAGGGTCAACCATCACAGTCCTTCAATGAACCTCCAGGGCCTACCATATCAGGCATGGAAGTCACTGCCTACAGGCGCTATAGGCACAAATGTAAATTTGAAAAAATATTTACCGCAACCCAAAGTATCAACTCACATCTCATGCAAGCATGTAGCAAGAACTCAGCAGACCTCTCCTTCCTGGCAGAGAACGAACGAACCAGGAACTGGTTCAAAGTATTCTCTCATGTTATTCCGGGTACTTAGTATATATACATTTGCTGTTAATAAGTAACGAATATATTTGTATTAGGCAGTGTATCATCCTCTTGCAACAGTTACAAGTATGGAGAACTGAGCGCTGTTAAAACTATTCATGATCTTTAAATCCACACCATGTGGGATAACTGGAAACGAACATATTGTATATCGTGATGAAAAGGGCAGAAAAACCTTCATTATGTATGTAGATTATGTTTTTTCCATGTGTAGGCCTATAGCACCTGTAGGCTACTTTTTCCCAATGAGAGCTGCAATGTTTGGCCCTTTCATTTAATTTTGATGGCAACGATGGGTGGCACTCACCCGTGAGGCGCGACAGGGTTTCTATAGTGACACCTGTAGAAGCTTATACCGTAACATATTATACCGTATACTTATAACATAAGAACATAAGAAAATAAGGAAGCTACAAGAGGCCGTGAGATCTACACGAGGTAGATCCCGTCCCCGTGTTCTCTGATGCACTCTTGGCCTGATTAACAGTATCAGAGAAAAAGGATTTAATCTATATAGATCATTCTTGATAGTACAGGGACTACCTCGTGTAGGTCTTGCGTCCTCTTGTAGCTCCTCTCTTATGTTCTTATGTTCTTACTCAATGCGTGAACATTCGCTGCGACTTTGCATCAAAATTGTATCATTAATGCCAGAAAGATGGATATTAATTTTATGTTCAGATCGGTAGCTTGCACAGTTTGAGGCAATGGCGTAAATGTATCCTTATAACAAGCCAAAATTGTTATCAAAAATGTCTATGATTATAACACAATAACGAATTATATGTTATTACGGCAAATCATGTTATAGAAACTGCATGCTATTAATAGTATGCTCATAAATTCAGTAAATCCTTCATCCTTGTCGTGATTTTTCCTTAACCAAAATTATGCGCTCCTTATAAGTTTATTCAGACATGGAATATACACGGATCGGGGGAAATCGTTCATTGCGAAAAATCTATTTCATATATTTGTTTTTACAGACAGCATCAACATATGGCAGCCCGTCTCACACATCATCCATGCTGTAGCAAATTGCCAGTGGAGGCCTTGTGCTGCTAAGAACACAACAATTTTTTATGCAGTGCATTATGTATCAGCAATTCTTGCGAAGATTCTCCGAATGATGATCTTTTGTAAGAAGCGTATCTTTGGTGTCAAGGGCTATAACTGCTAACAGTTAGCAAGCAAAACCATGAACAATATGACAGACCTACCTTGCTGCTTCCGTGTAAAGTGTAGTGCTGTGATAAGTTGTAAAGCCCTATCTCAAACTGTTTCTCAACTATCTCAAGTTTAAGGTCCAAAGGTAAAAAGGGAGATAAGCTCGCACTCAACACTGTTTTTATCTTATTTTCAAGATAATGGTATCTTCAGAATAAAAAGTAAACAATGTTTGAGCTGGGGATAAGCATACTTTCACCCCCGTTATTGAAGGAGGATTACCCTGGCAAAAAGTTGGCGACCGGGTGGTGGTGGTTTTGGGGCATTGCAATGTAGGGTCTGTGTATTGGAGACTCCTTAAATAAATCTACGTTAGCAACCCTCTTTATATTATCCGCACGCATCCGCCCTCAGCTACCATATGGAATCGAAAAACAATCTAGACCTTGTGGTCTTTTGGTACAGGGTCTGAAGGTTTTGAAAATAAAGAGGGAAGCAGGAATCTCTTGGCATAAGGATGCGTTAGCTAAGGGGATCTTTAATTGAATTACGACTATTTTGTGCTTTTTGCAAAGGAAAGAACTAATTCCCAACACAATAATAGGGTTGAGGCTCTTATTGTAGAAGCTTAAATGTGAATTAACAGGAGATTAACCACCACTCTCGTTGCTGTTTCATCACCTATGTTTTATCTTTGATTAATTAAGCAGGAAGGCAGCAGCTTTAAACAACAGTAACCTGTCAGAATCTCCAACTCCGATTAATTAAAAAAATTAATCACATAAACGAGAATGCGGATACATCTGAGTTATCCTGGTACAAGGGTGAAGGTCTGGGGATAGGGCAAGAAAGGAGGGGACCAAGCTAGCATATATAGATATTATAGTTTTAAGGCGCTGCAACTGCCGGGTTATTGACGCCTTCTTACATAAGACAGTAAAATAATATTAAAAACAATTTTTAAATATTATCAAAAATTAAAATAAAATATATATGAAGCAGGTATTAAAAGCATATAAAGAATATAAAAATACAAACCCTTGTGGAAGCCAGCCCTCTCAAT
>JACEEZ010003857.1:0-15000 GCA_016584305.1 Chionoecetes opilio
AGTGCATTTCCCCGGGAAACCAAGAGGGGGGGGGATTTTTAGCTTCTGCCACTTAATGCCTTCATCAACCTCCTTACCATGTGTAGCCCCATGTAAACCATGATGTAAGTTGTTTAAATAAAAAATATATAAAAAAAAAAAAGAGTGTGTGAGAGAGAGAGAGAGAGAGACAGACAGACAGACAGACAGACAGACAGAGACATATAGAGAAAGAGAGACAGAGAGGCACAGACAGACAGAAATAAAGAGAAGAGAGACAGGCAGACAGACAGACATAGACAAAGAGACAGAGATAGAGAGAGAGAGAGAGAGAAGAGGGAGAAAAACCAGAGAAAAATTGAAGAGAAGAGAGAGAGAGGGGGTAAAAGACATTTTTACCCCCATGCTATCTCTTCCCTCGCCACATAAAGTAGAACAAGATCGTCTACCTAACATATGGACTTTAATTTCCTAGCTAGATGAAGGGCCCGCCGGTCTCTCTCTATCTCCCTCTCGCTCTTCTTGCCTCTCTTTATCAAACACCAAAAACGGCTTGTTAACGTAATGCTCGTGTTCGGCCGTTCTTATCAGGTCTACTTCATCCATCTCTTGCGCCTCCTCCATAACGTCATCATTTTTTCTTCCTCCTTATAAGTTATCCTTGTGTGTTAGTTTCTTTGTCCTCTATTTTTCGTCTACTTCTAGTGTCTAATCGTCGTTCATTTCATCTCCTCTTATTCTTTCTCCTCCTCCTATTCCTCTTTCTTCTCCTCCTCCCTATTACACACTTCTCTCCTCTTTCTTGCTCTACTTCCTCCTCTTCCTCCTCCTCCTCCTCCTAAGACTCGCCGGCCGCCACCCCCCCCCCCCCCCCCCCCCCCCCCTGTTATGTTGTGGGAATTTTTTCGAAAGGGAAAAAAGACATAGTCAAGCACAAAAACAAGACGGAAAAAAAAGCTAAACCCCTGCCCCGTTACATCCCCCCGTCCCGTCCCGTCCCGTCCCGTCCCGTCCCGTCCCCTTCCCGTCCTCTCCCCGTCCTCTTCTCGGCGCCAGGCAACAACCTAAAGACAAGAAGACAAACCGGACTAAGTGGCGAACAAGGAAAAAAAAATAACGCTTAGGACGGACGAGAAGGACGAGAAAAATAGGAATAAAAAAATCAGAAAGCGACCTTCGCCTCCTTCTCCTTCTCTCCCATCACCTCTTTTTCCAGGCTTTTCCATGTTACAAAAAGAAAAAAATCTCATCAGCCTAATCCACGAAATCTGAGCCTCTTATCATCGAGAAATTAATGGTGGCTGTCGGGTTGACGGATTGGCTGCCTTGAGGGACCGATACCAGAAGGATGACGGTACGCGACCCTCCCTTCGACGCTGCTGAAGGCGAGCCAACCACCGAGGGGAGGAGGGAGGAGCCATGTCAGCCCACCACTCACTCCTGCCCCCCTGCCCCCCTTTATCCCTCAAGCAGTCAATCATTCCCCCTTCGCTATACGTCCCATTACATTCTCAACACCCGAGGTTCTTATGTTTAGTTCTACTTCTTGTCGCTCTTGGCTCCCTTTCCACTCACTGCACTGTCCTTCATTGCTTTCACTTCTCATTCCTGAACGCTTGGATTTTTTTAACCTTTACTTCCATTCCTACATAACTACCTCTACGTTCCTATTCCACAAGCATATCCATTTATACCACACCCCTATTACCTTATATGCCATAAAATTAAACTCCCACCTCCCATCCCTCCCCCATTTCCTTCACTTTCACACACATATCCCCCACTTCCTCCTCCCTCCTCTACACCCTCCTCCTATACACACAAACTCAAAAAGGCTGCATCCGTGAAGCATCCTACAACAAATTTTTCTTCAAAGGATTCTTCGAAGGAGCTGGATAGGAGTGGAAGGCATTCAGAAGACCTGGCATGGAAGGAGGAGGATGAGGGGGAGGCTGGAGGTGTTCTAGGAAGTACATTTATCATCTCGGAGCTTTGTCAACAAGGGAATGTGATGTCAGCAGTGATGGGAACACGATGGGCAGAGAGCTTTGATGAAGGAGGACAAGGAAGGAAGCGGCAAGATGACAAACTGTGGCAGAGACGAGTGACTCACCAGAAGCCTGAGAAAAGCCAGGCTATGGAAGGGAGGGTTATGGGCTTGTGAGAGACGCATAGGATGAGCTACAAGACGGAAGGGATGATGGGAGAGTTACAGTGTATGGAGAGGAAAGTGTGTGTGAGACAGAAAGACAGAAATGAGTTAGGAAAGAGGCCACAGGAAGGAATATATGTCGTGGCAGAGTGACCTACAGGCAGTAAAAGGTGGTTTAGAGATTAACTAAGGGAGAGTTGAGGATGTGATATTTTATAGAAGCGTTACAGTGTATGGAGAAGAAAGTGTGTCAGATAGAAAAACGGAGATGAGTCGTGAATGACGCTATAGGCAGAGGTTGAGGAAGGAATATATGTCGTGGCAAAGTGACCTATATATACAGGCAGTAAGAGGTGGTTTAGAGACTAACTAAGGGAGAATAATTGAGGTTGTGAGAGAGAGGGTCTAGTTTATGAAAAGATAATGGGACTGTATACATATAGAGGGATGGAGGTTTAGATAGTGTAGAAGGAGGATTTACAAGGTGTGGATGGGATAAACGTGGGAGGAGGAGATTTTGGGTTTGTGGGGGAAGGTAATAAGGGTTTGGAAAGAAGGGTTTTTTGGGGGGGTGGCAAGGGGAGGGTGGATATGGTGATGAGTGGATGGCGTGTAATAGGGTGCAGGAGGGGTTAGAGAGAGAGAGAGAGAGGAGAGAGGAGAGGAGGAGGAGGGAGGGGTGAAGGGAGGGGAGAGGGAGAGGGAGCTTAAAGGAGGAAAGAGAAGCAAAAGAAGGAGAGAGAGGGAAACGACAGGAGGAGAAGCGAGAGGGGAGGGGAGAAGAGAGAGGAGAGAAAAGAAATGGAAAACTGACAGAAAAAGCCCAAACAGAAGGGGGAATGGGAATGAAAAGGAACAAAAAGCAGGCGGGGGAGGGAAGGGAAACAGAAGAGAACAGGAGGGGAGGGAGAAAGGAGAAGACTGTGAAATATAATAAAAAGGGAAAAAATTAAGGGGAAAAGAAAAACATGCAGCCGCGGTCAAGAAATTTTTAATTACAGGTATTCAAAAATATTTATCTACAGTCCGGTAAATGCAATTATAATGAGAGTGAACTTGCTAAGGAATTTTTTCACAATGATACAAAAAATATTATATAATTATTATATACTATATGCATATAACTTATTTTCACAGTATGTTTCCCCGGGCAGTGTCAGATAAGATTTTCATCCTATCTAGACACTTTGCAAGTACCAACTACAAGGTTATTGACTATACAAAGCGCCGCCACGTCAGCACGAACTAGGCAGACTCGAACCCTGAACCGAAGCAAAGGACGCTGCACAATTTCGGGCTCACGTCTCTACCAACCTGTCCACCCTGACGGGCCCCCGGCAGTTTTACTGTGTGGTGTTTTGTGTGTGTGTGTGTGTGTGTGGTGTGCGGGAGGGTAGAAGTAATGAGATATAATGATAAAGATAGAGATAATCGTGTCATACTTTGCCAAAATGGTTCTTCGCGTCTGTTATCCTCTATTTCAGATGCATCATTGTCTGTATGGAGCTTAAGTTTAAGTATCGCAGCAATCTTCAATATTCCAGCTTCATTAGTAGGGGTATAAGCGTGATATGATGCATTAAAATCAGCGCTTCAAAATGCTTTATGACAATGATGAGCGAAACGAATCGGCGACAGATTTGGTGAACGATCAGTAATAATGTGTCGCTTCGTTCACTGAAACTATTAAATCAAAGGGACGTTCGGTACAGGTTTAGTACGTGGGGCAAACTCGTCTCTCTCACACACATGTCTAGGTACGTATACCGTGAACTATAATAATGATAATGACTCCACGTGGAAGTCTGCTAAATGAGACGAGAGAGTTCAAGTGAAGCTCCATTGGCGGAAATCTTAATCAAACTCTGACCAACTCTGAGAAGGATGAAACTCACTCGAGTAACCTGATAGGAGAGATTATGTTCCTTCCCTAAGATTGAACCGCCAGCAGTTGACCTTCACTATATAATAAGTTCACATTACGAAGCACTACAAGGCACGGTTTAAGCCTCAAGGAGATGGTTCAAAGGCTTCATCTGCGAGTACTTAAAATATATATATCCCACTAACCTAAGTTACTGAGAAATGAATGAATAGTCGAGCTTCTAAGTAACTCTCTCTCTCTCTCTCTCTCTCTCTCTTCTCTCTCTCTCTCCCCTCTCTCTCTCCTCTCTCTCTCTTCCTCTTCTCTCTTCTCTCTTCTCTCTCTCTCTCTCTCTCTTCTCCTAACCTAAGTTTCTGAGAATGATAAATGGAGTTCTAGTAAAATCTTCTTCTCTCTCTCTTCCCCCTCTCTCTCTCTCTCTCTCTCTCCCCTCTCTCTCTCTCTCTCTCTCTCTCTCTCTCTCTCTCTCCCTCTATCTTCTCTCTCTCTCTCTCTCTCTCTCTCTCCTTTTGACTTTTCTCGCACTTTACCTTACGCTTGACAATTTCCTTTCTCTCTCTCTCTCTCTCTTCTCTCTCTCTCTCTCTCTCTCTCTCTCTCTCTCTCTCTCTCTCTCTCTCTCTTCTCTCTCTCTCTCTCTCTCCCTCTCTCTCTCCTCCTCTCTCTCTCTCTCTCCCCCCCCCCATGGTATTATTCAGTAAGACATTTCAGATAGGTAGAGTTACACTGAAAAAAAAATGTGTGGCAGGGAAAAATATCCGTCGAGTCCATTAACAAGTGGACGAACATTCCTATTCTTTTCCGTATTCTTACTTCAATAGGTAGCTGGCGAGGCATTTTAGAATACACATTTTTTTATAGTAGGAATCTAGTTTGGATTTTTTGCAGCGGCATTTAGCTAGCACACTTTTGGTACTGCATTTAGCTTAAGGTATATTCGGTATTTACTAATGGATAATAGTTATAGTCTGAGAGGCACATACCAATCACCTCAGACACACATACACACGCATACACACACACACACACATACACACGCATACACACACACACACACACATACACACACACACACACACACATGAGAAAACAAACGCACACATACATCAACAAACACACAAACACTGTAATATAGACAAAGGGCCGCTTAAATAAACACTGAAGAACCAAACAACCCAGGAAACAAACAGATGGACACAGCCGCTGCTCTCTCTCTTCTCTCCTCTCTCTCTTCTCTCTCTCTCTCTCTCTCTTCGTCTTCTCTCTCTCCCCTCTCTCCTCTCCTCTCTTCTCTCTTCTCTCTCTTCTCTCTCTATCTCTCTCTGCTCTCTCTCTTCTCTCTCCTCTCTCTCTTCTCTCTCTCTCTCTCTCTCCTCTCTCTCTCTCTCTCTCTCTCTCTCTCTCTCTCTCTCTCTCTCTCTCTCTCTTCTCTCTCTCCTCTCTCTCTCTCTCTCTCTCTCTCTCTTCTCTCTCTCTCTCTGCGTCGATTCCCAGTGCTTTACAACGCAGCCCAGATCTCGCTCTCACTCTCATCAGGAGCGCCCTTCAGGACAGCCCAGAGCTACACCGTCGTCGTCATCACCACCTCCATGCACGTCAGGAGAACCATGGGCAGCAATAACGACCCTGCAGAGTGGTGATTCAAGTTTACGCCGTCACTATATAGCAGCAGTAACACTTCCTGACCCAAATAGTGAGTCACAATCAACTATGTAAATACTACAGTAAAATCAACTTCGGTTTAGATATAGAACCTTCGACATTCGCCATATAATTGTCCCTTAATTATAGTGTTAAGGCTCCCGCGTGTCATTGTTGGTGGAGTTTTAAACTAAATGAATAATCTTGAACTGTTATATAGTATCCCCATACTCATATATCACCCGGCCTCCTCTCCTTGCCACCTCAATTTAGCGAAACGCACTCCAATTGCATTCTGCTCGAACTGACACATGATTCCCCAAACCGCATTCCCCCTCCTCACACCACAATTAGGATCGAGTGGAGAGGGGAACAAGAGAACAGAAGACTAACTAAATACCACCGTGCATTTCTATCACTTAGTCTATAGTGATCAACCTGAACCCAGCACTACAGAACCCTCCTCTCATTTAAGATACTAAACACTCTAGTCTAATCTCATCCTATTCAAACATTTGCACATTCTAAATATCTCATCTTTTTTTAACATAGTAGATCGAAACCTCTTTTTTTTAACTGACATTTAATATCCTTAAGATTTATTGTTTTAATTAATTATGATTGACTAGAGTTATGGATTTAAATATTTAAGAGTGGCTTTAAATATCCTCCATCTCCATTCCTGACATATTTTTCTTCACTCAGCTCCCTGTTCATCCACACTGTAACTAAATATACCAAATTAGTTAGTCGACAAGGATACTAAACAGGTAGGAATATTTATGGAATATGGATAGCTATGGAATATTACTTACATTCATTAAAAGAGTATAATGGTAGTCAAATTACAATGAAAATTACGTTTTTAAACTCAGGAGGTATAGATAATTCCCTGGCCCATAGACCACTGTATACCTGGACTGTTCACGCGACAATGTTTTGAAATTACAAGCTGCATAGCGGCCTGCGGCCCGCCCGACAAAGAGATATAGTGGTCTATGGACTATTTATATAGAGGTTTATCAGTATATATGATATACTGTAATCTTCGTAAAGTTGTTCTATAAAAATTACAAATAAAAAAAAAAAGTAAAAACACGCAAAATAAATGCCCTTTTCGGATATGAAGAAATATGCCCTAAATTTAAAATTCACTTAAAACCTTTTGCCATTTAAAATTGCGGTCAACTTCATCTGACGGGATCAACAGAAGCGCAAATTTTTTTAGCTTTCCCTGATATTTTCGTTATCTGATAATTAATTTGGGAAACCCTGCATAAAATTTGCGTTAACTAAATAAAAACCTCACAACGGGAAAATACCCGATTGATGATTTTATTTATTTAAATTAACGCTAATTTATGAAAGGGGGGAATTCCTTTTTCAGATAAAAACTACATCAATGGAAAAACTAATAAGATTGCGCTTTATGATACCTTTATATAAAAATTGACACACAAAGTTTAAATGGCAAAAGGTGAAGTGAAGCTATTTCTTCATAGTCTCGTAATGGGCCTTTATTTTGCGTGTTTTTATGTTTTTTATTTTATAAAATTTTAGAAAAAAATTTTCGAATTTAAAATATAAAATATATGATAAAAAAACCCGTCTATAGATTGGTTTTTAAATATAATTTTAAAATATATATATATAATTTATATATATATTATATTATATATTATATATATATAAAAATATATAAAATATTTTATTTTTTTTATATTGAATCCGAGGGCCTCCCACTTAGGGGGAAGTTCAGGCCCATGTGCAACAGGCCGTATTCCGTGCGAGTCCAGGGATAAGTGGGGCTATTTCCCCGGGCCCCCAAAGTATATGGGAAATTTTCCCATGTTAGTTTCATTGTTTAAGTAAAATGAAAAAGTCTCCCCCTTCACAAAACATTCACCAATCATTCCGTTTCCCCACACTATTGCCAGCACCTTCATCTTAGCACATGTCTTGAGGAGCATCTCTCGAGCCTTCCCATCACCATAACTTAATCCCACACCCACTCCACCGCGGCAGACAGGCACCGGATGGCTCGCAAAAAGCCGTGGGGGGGCAAACAGCAAAAGGGCTGTGTTGACAAGTTGGCTAGACTGAGGAATGCGTCGACTGATTATTTAGCTGATGATACTTTATAGGGGTTATTCTAATATGCATTTGCTCAAATCGAAAAGGGAATTAATCGTTAGTGGAATATAATCTTTTTTTTTTTAAAAATTTTTTTTTTTAAAAAAAAGGAAAAACCCCATGCCCATAAAAATTAAAAAAGGGCGGGTTAACTAAATTTAAAAGGGGAAAAAAAACCCTTTGGGTTTTTTTTTCAAAAAAAGCGGGGGAAAATACCGTTTTTTTTTTTTTTAAAAAAAAAAAAAATGAATTTTCCCCCTTTAAAATTTATAAGTTAACGTTTTTTTTTTTTTTTTTTTTAAAAAAAAAAAAAAAAAAAAAAATTTAAATTATTCCTTTTCAATAGACACTTAATTTAAGCAATGTTGGGGCCTTGACCCCCCATAAAAAATTACACCCCCCCAAAGGGGAGAAGGCAGAGGTGAAAAGCCTTTGGGGGGGCAAAAAGCAAAAGGGGCGGGGGTTTTACGTTTTAGATAAATGCTTCGAGAATTTAGTAAGGGAACTTATAGGGGTTATTCTAATAAAAATTTTAAATAAAAAAAATTTAATCTTATAATTTTAATTTTTTTAAATCCACCTCATTACAATTAAATTTTTAACCCCTTTTTTTTGGGTAGGTTAATTCTATGCTATTTTTTATTCTCATTAATTTCATTTTAATAAAAAATCCCCCACACAAACACACACCCCCACCTCCTACACTACCAGACCCACAGCAAGCCCAAGACCCAGCCAAAAAAACAACACAAACCAACAAACCACGCGGCAAAACAGGCCCGGAGGCCCGAACAGGGAGCCACAGCCAAACAGAGCGGGACAAGGCAGAACCCGAGGAAAGGGCGGACGAAAGAGCAGAACAAGACAAGACCAAGAAAGAAGAACGCAAGGGAAACGAAAACCCCCAAACAAAAAAAAAAAGAGAAAACAGAACAAACAAACAAACAAAAAACCCAAACACAACAAAAACCACAAACACGACACAGAACAGAACAGAACAGGAAAAACAGAACAGAAAGACACAGACACAGACACAGACACAGACACAGACAAGACAAGGGACAAGACAAACCAGGACACAGACAAGACACAGACAAGACAAGACAGAGACAAGACAGGGGACAGGGGACGAGACAAAGGACGGGAGACAGAGACAGAGACAGAGACAGAGACAGAACAGGACACAGACCCCGACACAGACCAGAAAGACAAGACAAGACAAGACACGGGGACAAGAAAGCCCCAAGAAAAACAGAGGGACGAGACAGAGACAGAAAGAGACAGAGACAGAGACAGAGACAGAGACGAGACAGAGACAAGACACAGGAACAGACACAGACACAGACAGACACAGACACAGACACAGACAAAAAGACACAGACACGACCAGGGCCCCCAAAACAAAAAAGGAAGAGACGAGACACGGGGAACACAGACACAGACACGACAAGAAAAGACACAGACACGGGGAACAAAACACACATGCACCTGTTTTGAACCATTTTTCCCAAAAGAGAAATAACATAATCATACTGTTCAATCCCTTTCAAAAATTTTTTCGCAGGGGGAGGGAAAAGGGTCGGGGACGGGGCGGGGCAGGGGGGATAGGACGGGATGGGGCGGTTTTAGGGGATGAAGGGATACAGTGAGGTGAAAAAAAAGCGGGTGAGGTGGTGGGGGAGGATGGGGTGGGGGGGGGGGGATAGTGAAGTGTTTAATATCCTACTTCCTAACTCACGCAAAAAATTTAAAAAAGGAGGGATAGGGGGGGGAAACGAACGGGGGCCCTTAAAAAATGCGATATGATATGACATAGTGAGTAATCGAAAAGATAAAGCGATTTTAAGCAGGGTGGAGGACTCCCTTTTTCCTCCTCTCCTCTCTCTCTCTCTCTCTCTCTCTCTCTCTCTCTCTCTCTCTTCCTTCTTTCTCTTTTTCTCTCTCTCTCTCTCTCTCTGCAAAGTGTTCGTCCTTTTTTTTTTGGTGTGGTGTGGTTTTAATGTGGTTGTGTGTGTGTTGTGTGTTGTGGGGTTTTTGTGTGTGGTTGTTGCGTGGCGTGTGCGTGTGGTGTGTGTGTGTGTTTTGTGGTGTGTGTGTGTGTGGTTTGCATGCAAAGTCTTTAAATAAGTTTTTAGTCCCCTTATTCCTTAACGCAGGTTATACTAAAGTGTGAATACTTGCCTCGCATAAAAATGTGCAAAACCTTTGAATATGTTAAAACATTTGATTAGTTTACCCCCGTGCGAGGCGCTTTTTTGTTGGGGGGCGAAAATAAATGGAGTTCCTCAACCTCGCGTCGCGGGGCTTAAGAAAGATGACCCTTGAGACGCGCGGCAATCCTGCATTCTCGGTAATAATTCTATATAGAGTTTGAGGATCAGGCTTGAGTGCGACTGCTAAATGAGAAAACGCCCAAGAATTACTCTATATTAAACTATAAAGTATTATCATTATAGTTATTTCAGTTATAAATGGTTTAGTTATCAGTTATTATTATTATTTAGTTAGTTAGCAATTAGTTATCCGGTTTCCAATAAGTTCTGGTACATGAAGTTACCCAAATTACTAGTTATTCCCGTAATCTAAAATAACAAATTAGTGTGGCTGGATATGTGCTCTACGATTTGCGTGAGTCAAATATCAAGTCTCAAATCCTTAAAAAACTCAAAAGAACCACCAAAATATGCATCATGATTAGTATTTGTCATGGTTTTTCATCGCTATTATAATCACAGCAACACGACGAGGCTCTCACAGCAAGGCTCCACAAACCACAGCGACGAGGCCACAGCATGGACTTCACTTGCTTCCAATTATCAGAGTCGTCAGCAAACTTGAACGGCGAAGTTTAATTAGTCGTTTTCATAGACAGTGAAGTAGTGAAATCACCGATCTATCAATACTACTGCCGACACTAACTTCATCAGACCGGTCTATAAAGAGGAGAGAGAGAAAAGATGAGAGCGAGAGAGGAGAGAGAGGAGAGAGAGGAAGAGGGAGGAGAGGGGAGAGAGAGAGAGAGGAGAGAAAAGGAGAGGAGAGAGAGAGAGAAGAAGAGAGAGAGAGAGAGGAGAGAGAGAGAGATGGGAGAGAGGGGAAGAGGAGAGAGAGAGAGGAAGAAGAAGAAGGGAACAGAGAGGAGAGAAAGAGAGAGAGGACAGGATGTAGATAGATACGTAGAGAGAGAGAGGAGAGAGAGAGAGAGGGGAAGAGAGAGGAGAGGAGAGAGAGATGAGAGGGAAGAGAGAGAGGGGAAGAAGAGAGAGAGAGGAGAGAGAAGAGAGAGAGAGAGAGAGAGAGAGAGAGAGAGAGAGAGAGAGAGAAAAAAAAAAACGGACATAGACAGACTGACAAAAAGAGAGAGAAACAGACAGAGACAGACATAGAAAAAAATGGACACAGACACAGACAGAGAGAGAGAAAAACGGACACAGAAAGAGAAAGATAGAAGCGGACACAGACAGACAGACAGAGACAGACACACAAGCAGAGTTAGCAGCAGGGCACATATTGGTATGTAAGAGTAGGCTGTTAGTATGACGAGAGCGCAAGAGGATCCACGCCCAGTTGTTGCTTTGATGGCGCTCACTAATCCCCTGTCAGGCTGATCTGCTTAATGGTACTCTCTCGACAATCCCCATCTGTACCAGCTTCAACAATCCCCTTTCCCCCCTGCCAAAAACACTGAACTGTATCCCAACTCCTCATGTATCCCATTTCAGACCCCTTATTTTTTCCCCCTTCCTGTTCCTGTTTTTGTAAGAGATGTAAATAAACTTAACTAACTAACTTCCTGTCATATCATCTTTTTCTTACTCCAGCTTGTACGTAAACTTCCTAGCCTTACCTCATTAACGTATTCAAGACTTTCTCCCCCAACTCACCCCTAACCCTCCTAACCTCACCCCTCCACCCAACCTAAGGTCCTGCACCTTCCTAACTCCTTCCCTCACAACATCCTACTCATCCACAGCTACACTCGATTATCTTTCCCTTCGCCACCACACTAACTTTCAAACATCCTTCCTCTATCTCCTCTTCACACACACATGCGCGCACACACACACACACACACACACACACACACGCATACACACACATACACATACACATACACACACACATACACGCACACATACACACACACACATACATACACGGCTTACGGGAACGTTGGAGTCGTGGTTCATGTAATATTCATCAGACGTCTGGGAAGCAGGACTGTAGCCTCCACCTCACCAAAAAGCTAACATAGGAGGAAGTTAAAGAGCAACCGAACCGTACTGAAGAACACTTATGGGAGATATAAGGAGGAAAAATAAATGAGAGTGACTGGGACTGAGCGATGGAAAAGAGAGAAGGAAGGTAAAGGAGGAGGAAGAGAACTGATATAAATAACTTGTGATTATAGGTATGCTTGTTGGCTTTCTTGATAAGTGTTTGTTTTGATTTGGAGGATTGTGGCTGGGACTGAGTGATGGAAAGGACAGAAGTAAGGTAAAGGAAGAGATATAAAGGTAAAGAATTATATAAATAACTTGTGATTACCTCCGCCAACGAAGTTGGAGGGGTTATGTTTTCACCCCGATCTGTCTGTCTGTCTGTCTGTCTGTTAGTGTACAGGATTTCTCGAAAAGTTGCGAATAGATTTGGACCAAACTCGGTATACCAAGTTTATTTGGTATAAGGAAGAACTGATTAAATTTTGGATGAAATCTATTGACAACTGTTGACATGGCAACCAATTGATGAAATATTCGGCCGGAGGTATGCGCTCATACTGAGTGCATATATTTATATATATATACGTATATTTGATGAAATATTTGGGCGGAGGTATGCGCTCTACTGAGTGCCCCCCCCCCCCCTAGTTACAGGTGCGTTTGTTGGTTTTGGAGATACATGTTTGTTTTGATTCTGCATCCTTGTCCTGAAGAGTAATGTACGCATCTCTTGTCTGCACACAAGTGTTGTATAATGTACTAGTCTTCTCTCGCTATGTACTTAAAGTAGCTCCTATTTTTGTACATACCACTGATTTTTTTTCTTTACCTCTTCCTCTTTCTCCTCCGATGTATTCAACGTACATTTTTTTATCTCTTTTTTTTCCGCCACTACTACTACTACTACTACTACTACTACTACTACTACTACTACTACTACTACTACTACTACTACTACCACTACCACTACCACTACCACTACCACTACCACTACCACTACCACTACTACCACCACTCTTCTTCCTCCTCTTTCATCTCAATATATTCAAAATACCTTTTTCTCTCTCCTCCTCCTGGTTCTCTGCCTTCCGAATATATTCAAAGATTTTTTTCCCCTCTACCCTGTTCTCGCGTTATAACTTTTTGTTCCTCTTCTTTCTCCCCCACCACTCCAACCACTCCTACTTCTTCCTCCTTTCTTCCTTATTTCCTTCCTTCATTTGCTTCTTTATTCACTTATCATGACACACACATGCACACAGACACACCTGAGCTGGCAAGGGAGAAAGGGAGGCGGGTGGGGGATGGTGGGAGGGGAGAGGGGTGGAAAAGAAGAGGGGGAGGGGAGATGCACCTTCGCAGTGTTCCCTCGGCGCCTCGGGCAGGTAAGGCGAGGGACGGAAGGGAAGGTGGCAGGACCGTAAAATCCGTTCCCTTAGGCAGGCACACACGCCTATCGAGCGACGTAGAGGACATAAGAACATTAGTCTTTCGGTGCATCTCTGTTATTTATATCTAACGAGGAGGTATTAGTGCAAACTCTCGTTAATCCTATACCTGAAAATAGCTACAGAAATAAAGATAAATCTGGATAATGATCATAAAAATTTAAAAAAGCTAAATATAACTTCCCTTGCATGGCATTAATAATCTTTTAAAGGTTAGAGGGACATGATTTATAAGGTAATTCATATATTTGTTAAGATGAATTGAGGAATATCTGATGATCTATGGCGTGATAATGAACGAGGTTGTGAAATTACGGTGGTTATGGTAATGGCGGTGGAGGAATATTTTGCTCTCTCTCTCTCTCTCTCTCTCTCTCTCTCTCCTCTCTCTCTCTCTCTCTCTCTCTCTCTCTCTCTCTCTCGTCTCTCCTCTCTCTCTCCTCTCTCTCTCTCTCTCTCTCTCTCTCCCTCTCTCTCTCTCTCTCTCTCTCTTCTCTCTCTCTCTCTCCCTCTCTTCTCTCTCTCTCTCTCTCTCTCTCTCTCTCTCTCTCTCTCTCTCTCTCTCTCTCTCTCTCTCCTCTTCCATCTCTCTCTCTCTCTCTCTTCTCTCTCTCTCTCTCTCTCTCTCTCTCTCTCTCTCTCTCTCTCTCTCTCCTCTCTCTCTCTCCTCTCTCTCTAGAAACAGTATACTGTTTACAACAATTCATCATCGTCACTAAAACGAATACTGTCTGGAGTCCCTCAGGGATCTATATTAGGTCCTATTTTGTTTTTAATATATATTAATGACATAACACGCTGTAGTAATGTACTCAATTTCCTTCTGTATGCAGATGACACCAACTTATATATTCAAGGCAGTATTCGTAATAGTATAGCTGAAACATTTAACACTGAACTTACACATGTACTACACTGGATTCAAAGTAACAAATTAACTCGTAACCTCAAAAAGACTCATTTTTTAGTTTGTTGTTCCAATATGATGCAACAGCATGACATTATCATTAAGTTCGGCAATCAAACATTAAATTCAGTTAAGGAAGCAAAATTTATAGGTGTAGTTATTGACAATAACCTTAAATGGACAATACAAATAGATGTAATAAAAAGCAAAATTTCGAAGGCCATAGGTATAATGTACAAAATTCGTGAACACTGCAACATTGACACCCTGAAACAAATATATTTATCAATAGTTTACCCTCATCTTTTATACTGTGCATCTCTATGGGGTGGGGCAAATAAAACTTTAATAGATAGTCTCTTCGTTATGCAAAAAAAGTTTCTAAGAACCATCTTCTTTCTTGGCCGTTACGATCACACAAACGAATTTTTCAGTGAACACAAATTTTTAAAGATTCAAGATATTATAACTTTACAAACTTGTTTATTTGTGTATAACTCTCTATTCATATTTTATAACAACAGTGGCTTTCAATTTTAAAATCATGCTATAAATACTAGACATGCTAACCAACTCCTCATTCCTCGTTTCCGGACTAGTCATGCACAACAATGTATGTCTGTATAGAGGGA
>JACEEZ010003857.1:20000-35000 GCA_016584305.1 Chionoecetes opilio
AGGCTGTAGCAAAATTGAAGGGTGGAAAGGCAGCTGGTGTTTGTAATATCAGTGCGGAGCTCCTCAAAGCTGGGGGTGAGGCCATGATCCGCGGGTCGCATGCTGTCCTGACCGCCGTGTGGCAATCAGGTACCATTCCTCCTGACTGGAAAAGGGGGCTGGTCGTCCCTATCTGGAAAGGGAAAGGGGACCGTCAGGACTGCAACAATTACCGCGGTATTACACTGCTCAGCGTACCAGGCAAAGTGCTTGCCCATCTATTGCTGACACGAATTCGCAGTCATCTGGTGAAGCATCAGAGACCTCAGCAGTCTGGGTTCACGCCTGGTAAGTCAACAACGGACCATATCCTAGCGCTTCGTGTCCTGGTGGAACGCCGACGTGAGTTTCGACAGGGGATGCTTGCAGCCTATGTTGATCTCAAGAAGGCGTTTGACTCAGTGCATCGTGAGTCACTCTGGGATCTTCTGCGACTTCGAGGGATTCCTGCAAGGACTATTGGTTTGATAACTGGTCTGTATTCTGGGACTGAGAGTGCTGTGAAGTGTGGGGCAGGTGTATCCAGCTTATTTCCTGTGAATACAGGAGTGAGGCAAGGGTGCGTCCTTGCCCCATCACTTTTCAACGCTTGTATGGACTGGGTATTGGACAAGGTTGTAGATCAAAGTGATTGTGGAGCATCCTTCAGCAACACCAAGATCACTGATCTTGTTTTTGCCGATGATGCAGTAATCTTTGCTGAGTCGCTGGAGGTCCTGGTGATGGCTCTCGAGGCGCTGCACGAGGAGGCAAAGCCTTTGGACTTGAGGTCTCCTGGCTCAAGACCAAGGTTTTAGGTGTTTGGAGACTTACTAGATGAAGCAGTACAGTCTGTTCATGCGTGTGGCGAGGACATTGAGATCTTGGAAAGTCTTACATACCTTGGTAGCGCAGTCCATAATGACGGTGGGTCGCGTCAAGAAGCCTTACGGCGGATTGGCATAACCCACGGTGTTATGGGCTCGGTCAGCGGGAGTATTTGGCGTTGTCGGTACCTGTGCAGGAGGACAAAGATCCGGATCTTCAAGTTCCTTGTGATCCCTGTCTTACTTTATGGTTGTGAGACATGGACACTAAATAGTGACTTGAAGAGACGAATCAATGCCTTTGGTAATAAGTGTCTTCGCAGAATCATGGGGTATAGCTGGGATGATTACGTGTCAAATCAGCGATTGCACCGTGAGACTGAATCGAGGCCTATTACCTGCATTTGTCCGTCAGCGCCAAAATTCGGCTATATGGGCATGTGGCACGCTACCCTGAAACCGATCCTTCCCATCGGGTTGTATCTATAAGAGACAATCCGGCGTGGAGGAGGCCAAGGGGGCGCCCACAAGGCTCGTGGCTGGGGCAAGTTGATGTTTCTTGTCGAGAGTTGCTTGGTATGGGAAAGGAGTCTGCATGGGAACTCGCGCGTGGTGACCCCCGGGAGTGGCGTCGTAGGGTGGGCGAGGCGACGCGCCCCCCGGCGTATGCCCCCAATGATTGATTGATTGACTCTCCTATATGCTTATCCCTCTGCCATCCTGTGCCTCCTTGACTCATTTTCTTCACTTCATCATTATCCAAAGTATCTCCATCTATAGTCTCAATTCTTTTCCTTAATCTCTGAAAGACAGCTTTTGTAGTTTTCTAGTTTAGTTGTGTAAAATCTCTCTCTCTCTCTCTCTCTCTCTCTCTCTCTCTCTCTCTCTCTCCTCTCTCTCTCTCTCTCTCTCTCTCTCTCTCTCTCTCTTCTCTCTCTCTCTTCTCTCTCTCTCTCTCTCCTCTCTCTCTCCTCTCTCTACTCTCTCTCCTCTCTCTCTCTCTCTCTCTCTCTCCTCTCTCTCTCTCTCTCTCCTCTCTCTCCCTCTCTCTCTCTTCTCTCTCTCTCTCTCTCTCTCTCTCTCTCTCTCTCTAAATAAGCAATTTTCATTTAATGTAAAATGAAATGATGTGACGGAAAAACATGCTTGAAATTTGTAAATTCTTCACACCAGAATTATGAATAAGGACGAAATGGATAACGAAATAATGTAAAAACAGGTCTGGCTCACACACAGAAGAAATATGAATAAAATGTTTATACTAACAACACAAACAATATAATCATGATGTCGCCTGTGATAGTGGTGATGATTGTGATAATGAAGATATTACTATAACCACATTTACTATAGACAATAAAAAGTATAATAATAACAATAATACGGATAATAATGATATAAATAATGATGATAATAGCATATGGATAATGATAACAAAGACAATAATAACTACAACTACATCAATAACACAAATAAACACAAAAAAATGTATATATTCTCAAACATAAGATCAATGAGCTAATAATAAATAACATAGTCATGCCTGGACTCCCTCTAATAAATAACACACACACGCAAACACACACACACACACACACACACACACACACACACACACACACACTAAGTCGCTATGAACACCTGTTTACATCCGATAATCCTCACCTGAACCCACACCTCTACAACAATACTACAACAAAGCCCTAGCTAACCACCTCTCTCTCTCTCTCTCTCTCTCTCTCTCCTCTCTCTCTCTCTCTCTCTCCTCTCTCTCTCTCTCTCTCTCTCTCTCTCTCTCTCTCTCCTCTCTCTCTCTCTCTCTCTCCTCTCCTCTTCTCTCTCTCCTCTTCTCTCTCTCTCTCTCTCTCTTCTCTCTCTCTCTCTCTCTCTCTCTCTCTCTCTCTCTCCTCTCTCTCTCTCTCTCCTCTCTCTCTCTCCTCTCTCTCTCTCTCTCTCTCTCTCCTCTCTCTCTCTCTCTCTCTGGCCACGCAGGCCCTATCAAAATTACCATGATCACCACCACCACCACCACCACCAACACATGACCAAGCCAGTTAAACCCTCTCCCTTATCCTCCCGCCCTTCCCCTCACATTCCCTTACCTCCCCTCACCCTCACCCTCTCTCCCCTCACCACCACCACCACCACCACCAGCACGCACGTCATGCCCTCACCTCACGAATTTACAAACGCAACAAACGGAAATAAATATTAGTCCAGTTGTTGGGTGACGCACCTGATGAATTGGCTCCACCAGAAATATTCCCAGGTGTTAAAAAAAAATGCAATGACAAGCGGCGAGTGAGGGATATATGTAACTGCATATATATGTGTGTGTGTGTGTGTGTGTGTGTGTGTGTGTGTATGCGTGTGTATGGTGTGGTGTGTGTGTGTGTGTGTGTGTGTGTGTGTTTGTGTGTGTTGTGTGTGTGTGTGTGTGTGTGTGTGTGTGTGTGTGTGTGTGTGTGTTGTGTGTGTGTGTGTGTGTGTGTGTGTGTGTGGTGTGTGTGTGTGTGTGTGTGTGTGTGTGTGTGTGTGTGTGTGTGTGTGTGTGTGTGTGTGTGTGTGTGTTGTGTGTGTGTGTGTGTGTGTGGTGTGTGTGTGTGTTGTGTGTGTGTGTGATGTGTGTGTTGTGTGTGTGTGTGTGTGTGTGTTGTGTGTGTTGTGTGTGGTGTGGTGTGTGTGTTGTGTGTGTGTGTTGTGTGTGTGTGGTGTGTTGTGTGTGTGTGTGTGTGTGTGTGTGTGTGTGTTGTGTGTGTGTGTTTGTTGTTTTGTGTGTGGTGTATGTGTTTTGTAGTGTGTGGTGTGTGTGGTGTGTGTGTGTATTCATCTAGTTGTATTGAATCTAGTTGTATTTTACAGGGCCTGAGCAACGCTCGTATGGCCCCGTCTCCATATCAACATTCTTATCATTCATCCTTAGTCTTTTTAGTGTTGGCCGAAACCATCACCCCAGGAGGCGGGTTACAAACCCCCGGCTAACACCCGGTACCCATTAACTGCTGGGTGGACAAGGGCTCGGGTTTTAAAGGAAACAGCCCATCTGTCTCCTCGCCCGGGGATCGAACGGGCTCGGCGTGAGCCGAGCGTGCTTCCCCTACACTACGGGACCCTCTCGCTGTGTATGGGTCTGTGTGTACGCTCAGTGTGGGTGCGGTGGTGCGTGTGTGTGTGTGTGTGCGTGCGTGTACGCGCGTGTGTGTGTGTCAGGCATGTTCAGTCCCTATTTTGTTGCATAGGAATAGGTAACCGCTCATTTGTTTCTGCTCTTCCGCCTCTCTCTCGTTCTCTCGCTCTCTCTCTCTCTTCTCTCTTCTCTGGATGTCTCCTCTCATCTTTCTTTTTCTCTCTCTCTCTCTCTCTCTCTCTCTCCTCTCTCTCTCTCTCTCTCTCTCCTCTCTCTCTCTCTCTCTCTCTCTCTCTCTCTCTCTCATCCACAATTAGAATAAGAAAGAAAAACGGTAATGTTGTGGATAGGTATGTAGTATGTTTGGGACAATGTGTATGTTGTGTTGTATATGATGTGATGATGTTACAGTTGTATATATGTTACGATAGTAGGTACAGCAATAAGAGGTGTACTATGTAAAGTGAAAGTTACTGTTGCTTTACGTAAAAAAAAACCAGGTCATTACTTTTGTACGTTCAACGGAAATGAAAGGTGTACGTTATGTTAATACGTGTACTGCATTGCAATTAACTCGAGTTGTTTATAGACTTTTATTTGTACATTTATCTTAACGTATACCAATATGATAGTGTGTGTGTGTGTGTGTGTGTTGTGTGTGTGTGTGTGTGTGTGTGTGTGTGTGTGTGTGTGTGTGTGTGTGTGGGTGGGTGGGTGGGTGGGTGTGTGTGTGTGTGTGTGTGTGTGTGTGTGGTGTGGGGTGAGGGTGTGTAGGGTGTGGGTAGATGAGAGAAGAGAGAGGAGAGCAGAGAGAGAGAGAGAGAGAGAGAGAGAGAGGGGGGGGGGGGAGAGAGAGAGAGAGGGAGAGAGAGAGAGAAGAGAGAGAGAGAGGGAGAGAGAGAGAGGAGAGAGAGAGAGAGACTATGGATCACCTGGAAAAAAACTGATTTGCACTGCATCGCTCAATCTTCATGTTTTTAAATGGAGTCCAGCAACGTAAAATCTTGAGATACGTACGGCTTTCTTCTCATCGCGATTTGCTCATTGAAATACATTTGCTAATTCTTATAATTTATAAATATATATATATATATACATTATACAATTGAAGCCAACAAAACACTTCAGAGCTGCTCTCAGATACACTAAAATAAAAAAGTCTAAATACCTATTGATGTTTATAGATGCATTTTCAGGGAGTAAAATGTGTAGTCTTGAAGGACGATTATGAAATACAATGTTCTGTAAAACGTGTGTAATATCTAGTTCAAACCCTGAGGCATACCCTTGAACTATGTTTGGAAACACTATGTTGAAAGGACAATAAGTGTCATCATACAGTAATTCATTAAATAATTGCATCTTTTTTAATACGTGAACGGCAAGAATAAGACTAGTGAATGCCACCACAGGCGTGCGAGGCTGTGCCTTGTTTACAAACACTACATGGTAACACTACCTACAAGCCACCGTGACTGGTTGTACTGTAGGTGGTGATCTTGATCTTGGTACACTGCTGGTCTTATTTACTTACAAGCAATGAGTCATCACTTCTGATAGTGTCGGAAACTGCACCGTACGTATGATATCTATTACATCAAAAGTTTTACAGCTGTGTACTGCACTGATATATGGCAGGTGAAAAATAATACAGAAAACCGAAAGTTTCGTTTTAAATATCATTCAAATGTTATTAAGTGTATTTAATAGTCTATCTCACGGTCCTCATTTTTGAGGCAAAAAACATACAGAAACCTGGACGGCATGGACGACATTTGCATTGAATTTGAGAACTCAGACACTCCTGTGACATCATCTATTCTAACCTAACCATCTATAAATCGATCCCTCTATATCCATCTATCAATCCATCCATCCATCAATCCATATATCCATCCACCCATCCATCTGTTCATCCGTCCATCCGTCAATCCATCCATCCATCTATCAATCTATCTATCCACTTGTAAATAAGCAAACAAAACAGTAAACCTCTCTCTCACAGTTTAATCTTCTTCAATAAACATGCAAAAAAACCAAGCTACAACAAAGAAAAAAAACATATCAAAAGTGATACATCCAATATCATTAATGTAACCTTTAACCTCTTTCACGAGTCATCCCTGCAACAACGTCATTACATTTCCGATACAATAATAAGCAAATTAATAATAGACATTAGATTATTAAACCATGAAGCTCCTCTTGTGTACTTTTTTTACTAATCGCAGTCACTAACATTCCATGCAACATTTTCCATGGGCACGGTACAATGAATATCAGCACATTTTCGCTCCGGTACTTTTTCGATCTGTGATTTTGCTTCTTGTAATAAGGAAATAAGTTATTCTTTTCCAGTTTAATCTTTTCGTAAATTAGCTAAAAAATGTGTTCGCGAAGAGAAAAATATATGAATGTGGTGTGTGATATTGTAATGTTAACCTTTAACCTCTTTCACGGTCATCTGCATAGTACTTTTTTAGTGTGAAGATTATAAGCCAAATATTAGTATTGATGTGTAGAGTTATAATTCCATGAAAGTCCTCTGGTGTGTTTGTTTTGTTAATGTATCGCAGTGCCTAATTCCGCCAGGATAGTGGTGTTGTTGGTGTGGAGGGTTACAAGGAGATTATGAGGCAAATGTTGACGTGGGAGGTACTTTTGTGTGTGTGTGTGTGTGTGTGTGTGTGTGTGTGTGTGTGTGTGTGTGTGTGTGTGTGTGTGTGTGTGTGGTGTGTGTTACTGTGTTTACTAATGAGCATACAGGTATGAGTTCTATCTCGTGTGGTTTTTTCTCCGTTTTTTTATCCAGTTTCTGTAAAAAACTACTGTATACTACCTCCTTGACTATAAGAACATAAGAACATAAGAAAATAAGGAAGTTACAAGAGGCTGCGAGGCCTACACGTGGTAGTTCCTGTCACCTAACACTACCTACATCCACCTTTCATCCCCATCCATGAACCTATCCAGCTCCCCTTTAAAGCTCCCCAATGACTCAGCACTAACTACCTGTCTACTGAGACCATTCCATTCATTCACCACCCTATTTGTGAACCAGTTTTTCCCTATTTCCTTTCTAAATCTACGCTTTTCCAGCTTGAATCCGTTACTTCTTGTTCTACCCTGGTTAAAAGCCGTAAGAACTTTTCCTACCTCTCCTTTATTAAATCCCTTTATCCACTTAAAAACTTCTATCAGATCGCCCCTTACTCTGCGTCTCTCGAGTGAGCCTCTCTCGAGTGAGAGGACTATCACCTCTGCTAGTCCATTTCTGTGTGTTGTGTACTGCTGAGTGTATATGTGTGTGTGCTATTGTCTACTGCTGAGATGTGTGTTACTATTGTCTACTGCTGAGATGTGTGTGTACTATTGTCTACTGCTGAGATGTGTGTGTACTATTGTCTACTGCTGAGATGTGTGTGTACTATTGTCTACTGCTGAGTGTATATGTGTGTGTACTATTGTCTACTATGTGTATACTATGTGTGTACTATGTGCATGTGTTGGTTGAAAAGTCGCTACATACCTTTCTCTTTACTCCTAACACCTTTCCCTTCCCACCTACCTCCCATTCACCTCCTATTCTCTTCCTAACTGCCATTACACTCTTCCAACACCTTTCAGTCCCCTCTCTCTTCCCCTAACCTCCTCGTCTCTTCCCACACTGCTCCTTACTATCTTCCTCTCACCTCTTCAGTTCTGGTCTTCACACCTATCCTATCTTGTGCATTCCTATGAGCCTCCTACTGTCTATTTACTTCCCTCCTCTTCAGCCCCCTCGTCCTTCTCCTTTCATTGTCCTCTCCCGCTCCCTCCTCCTAAGCTTTGTACTCGTTACTCTTCTCCCAAAAGAACCACTTGGAAAGAGCGAGAGAGAGAAAAACACATGCAAACAAAATCACCAATGGAAGAGAGAGAGAGAGAGAGAGAAGAGAGAGAGGAGAGAGAGAGAAGAAGAGAGAGAGAGAGAGAGAGAGAGAAGAGAGAGAAGAGGAAAAGAGAGAGAGAGAGAGAGAGAGAGGGGAGAGAGAAGAGAGAGAGAGAGAGAGAGAGAGAAGAGAAGAGAGAGAGAGAGAGAGAGAGGAGAGAGAGAGAGAGAGTTGCGTTAGTTGTAAATTTTGTTTTCCTTTGTTTCACTGCACTTTTCTCCCCCCTCCCCCCTAACGTCTTCCCCCTCATGCAGCTTGGAACGTTAGTTGGTTCAGACATACACACACATTTTTAATTAACACGTTCGCATACTTCCCGTTGTGAGCCGAGGGGAACACTGCCTCCTTATACTGATGAGGACCAGGAGGAGGAGGAGGAGGTCAGAAAGAGGTAGTATGAGGACGCATCAAGGGGTAAAGGGTGTGAAAGAGGTGAGGAAGGAGGAGGAGGCAGAGGAGGAGTAGGAGGAATTGGAGGAGGAGGATGGGGATGATGACAGGACACATAGGGAGGAAAGTTAGAGGTGAAAGAGCAGTAAGGGAAGAGAGAGAGAGAGAGAGAGAGGGGAGAGAGAGAGAGAGAGAGAGAGAGGGGAGAGAGAGAGAGGGGAGAGAGAGAGAGAAGAGAGGAAGAGAGGAGAGAGAGAGAGAGAGAGAGAGAGAGAGAGAGAGAGAGAGAGAGAGAGAGAGAGAAAAAAAATACAGAATGGGATGAGAGAAGCAGAAGAGAGATGGCAAGGAGAGCAAGAGGATTAATTACAGAGGAATAAGATAAGACGAGGAGAAGGGAACGATAGGATGTATGAAGGGAGGAGGGAGGGAAGGGGTGTGTGTGTGTGTGTGTGTGTGTGTGTGTGTGTGTGTGTGTGTGTGTGTGTGTGTGTGTGTGTGTGTGTGTGTGTGTGTGTGTTTAGGAGTCTGCAGTTCACCTCACACCTCAGAGTCTCGCCCAGTCCTTCGTCACGGGCCTCGTAAAACATGCAAACACACTTGTCATGCAGGGCGTCTCAGGGCCGAGGGAGGGAAGGGGACTGGTTGGCTCACTTGTAGGTCACCGAACAACAAGATGCACGACCAAATGACATTGTTTATGCCTTGTTACGTGTGAGCTTTTTGAATTAAGCTGCTGCCTTAGTGCTGTTGTTATGGCCCTTGTTTCTTTCTCCCACAGTTCGTTATGGTTTTCTTTCTTTTTGCGTTCTCTTATTTTCTGACAATTTGCGAATTTTTACATTCCTAAGGTTACGATTTAAGTTTATGTTTTTAAGTTTGCTTATCTCACTTACAACCTGACGGCATTTCCTTTCAGGTATTTACGTAGGTGACTAGTCTTTTACATCGTTTATCTTATTCTATTGTATTCTGTGTCTCTATATTTCCCTTATAAATATTAGCCTTTTTTCTGTTCGTTTATTGATCTATCGCTGAAAATATTATCGATGTGTTAGCTTCTTATAGTGATGCAATCTTATTCAAACGTTTTCCTGAGTGGCTCAAAGAAGGACATACCTACTTAATATATATTTCCAATAATCTATAATAATATAAGCGAAAGTGTGTGTGTGTGTGTGTGTGTGTCTGTGTGTCTGTGTGTCCGCTCTAGGTGCCGCCCCCCGTGGCGGAATCCCATCGTATGGCACAGTTTTGGAACCAGGTTGACCAGGGGAAGGTTTTAAGCCCACTTATGAGATGATCCGATCACTTTTTTTTTTTTTTTAGCAGCCTATTAGCGAGAATTGTGAAAAAAAGTGGGTTGCGAGAATTGAGGAAACCTTGATGTAGGGTGATGGGTAATGGGTGAGTGAATGGGTGGGGTGATGGGTAATGGGTGTGGGGCGATGGGTGAGTGAATGGGTGGGGGGTGATGGGTGATGGGTGAGGGAATAGATGGGGGATGATGGGTAATGGGCGAGTGAATGGGTGTGTGGTGATGGGTAATGGGTGAGTGAATGGGTGGGTGGTGATGGGTAATGGGTGAGTGAATGGGTGGGGGGTGATGGGTAATGGGTGAATGAATGGGTTGGGGGTGATGTGAATGAGTTGGCGTTAATACATACATTTCTACATCCATGATTTCAGGAAGGCTAGAAGGGGCTATCTGGAGAGTCTGTGTTTGGTGGGCCGAAGGCCCACCAAACACAGGTGGTGGGCCGACCACCAATAGCCCTCCGCAGGAGGTAGCCAAAAAGTCCGCCCGGAGGGCGGCTTTGCGGCTAGTATATAATATCCTATATTAGTATATATTTCCTACTTTCACTTAGGCTTCTCTCATCTATTATTCTATCATCATTACCCTCCCTACCTCCGCACTAGCGCCATCATTCCTCCTCCACCTTTACCTCCCTCCCTCTTACATCCCTCATCCTTCATTCCTGATCTGTCCCACTCCCTCCCTCTCTCCTTCCACCTCTGCCCTGTCACTTTCCATACTTCGAACGCTGCCCAGTCCCTCCTTCCCTCCCTTCCTACCACCCTCCCTCCCTCTCTCCCTTCCTTCCTCTCTATCTCCCTCCCTCCCTCCCTTCCTCTATTCCTTCTCTCCCTTCCTCCCTTCCTCCCTTCCTTCCTTCCTCCCTCTCTCCCTTCCTTCCCCTCTCTCTCTCGAATGCTGTCACCACCCTCTACACTGTAAACACAGAATTGCCGAAATCTTGTCACTGTGACAAGCTCGGCCTTCGTCATTATAGTTTGACAAGAAAACTCGTCACACTGACAAGATCTCTTCCTCATTTTCTTCTGCACATGACAAGTTCTAATCTTGTCATGAAATCTTGTCATGAAATTCAACGTACTCTTAAAAATATTTTTTCATGTAATTCAATCATTTACTTTTTGCAAACTTAATTGAAATATTTTCATTTAATACATTTGTTTTTAAATCAAATAGTCCATCTCTCTATCCATCAATCTATCTAACTATAGATATCCATCTATCTGTCAATCTTAATGCCTGTGCTCACACAGCATCACCTGTGGTGTGGTGCGTTGGTGTGGTGGTGTAGTGTGGTGTGCTCACCGCATGCTCCCTCCCTCATGCGCACACATACACATACACACACACACACATACATACACATAAATATATATTAATTACGATATTATCGTATTAATCACGATATCACGATATCACGAGAGAGAGAATCGACAATTAATCACAGAGATACCTGTCGTTGGTCATAATATACTTGGATGGTTGGTTTTTATATATAAAAATAAAGTTTGTAAATAATAAATTTTATGCTTATTCATGTTATTATTTTATTTACCTCTTTTATTTACTTCTTTTATTTTATTTTACTTCTTTTTATTAACCCTTTCTTTTTATCCTTTACGATTGTTCCACTTCTCCCTCAGACGAACCTTTATTATTTATTTATTATTTTTATATCTTTAGTACCTGAGGGCTAGGGTCTGGTCTCAGTGCCTGGGTGGCGGGTGTGTTGGGCAATGAACCCTTGGGTTGGCTAGGCCCTGGGGTGCGGTTGGATGGTGGTGGGGGTCTGGGTGACGGGCGGACTGGGGGCTAGGGTCTGGGGTCCGATGCGAGAAGGCAGATGAGCACTGAGTGAACTCAGATACGCCCCTTCGAACCGGACCATCATGTGGACCTAACCCTTGACTTTTCCATCACTTTGACCCTACCTGTCATCACGTCGACCTGAGCACCTATCCTGACCACGACCGCTCTTTAACCACCCATATGACGTCGACCGCTCTTTAAACCTCTCCCATCAGATACAACCCGACCATTACTATTTACACTTACCATTACAACCCGTTATTATTATTTCTTATGCTTTTTTTTTTCTTTTTTTTTTTTTTTTTTCTTTTTTTTTTTATCTCTCACCCACGTCTCGTCCATCAGTTACCTTCCCTTGGCCAGAGGGAGGGAGTTCGATGGGCGGTCAAAGGGTGGGAGGGGGGATTAGGATGGGGGAGCTCTCATCCACCAGTTACCTTCCCCTGGCCAGAGGGAGGGAGGTAGGTGGACGGGAGGGATTGGTTGGGGGATGTCTATCAGTTACCTTCCCCTGGCCAGGGGGAGGGAGGTCGATAGACGGAGGGATGGGGAGGGGGTTGGGGGGGATCCTCTCACCCACGTCTTGCCTATCAGTTACCTTCCCTTGGCCAGAGGGAGGGAGGTCGACAGACCGCCAGAGAGTTTGATGGGGGACGGGGTCCAAGCTCGGTAAAGATATCCGTAAAGGATTTGTGCGGGAATCGAACCCATCACCTTTTTGTTGACGTATTGAAACACCAACACTTTACCACTGAGCTATGGAGCACCCAGCTAAAGATAATCGAGAAGTTATATTTGTACACCTCACCCGAAAATCCTAAATGTGACTTTTTACCATTAGGCTCATTTTGCCAGGCAAAAACCTGGGAAAACACCTTTATTGCCCGTGTTCTCCTAAGAGCTCCGAGATGATGCACCGAGCCTGGGACACCGCTACTCTTAAGGCCCCCATCCACGGTGCGATCTGGTCGTACGACCATCGGACAGATCTGGTTGGATCCAACCAGATTGGATCGTGAGTGGGGTGATTTTGGTCTGTCCGACCGACTGACAGCTGGTCGGATGGCGACCAAGCAGTGTTTGGTTCTTAGATCCGACAGATCATCCGGTTCAGACCGGATCGCACCGTGAGTGTGCTGATCGTGAGGTCAGCCGTCAGTTTTGCCACTGACAGCGTCGCGAGAGGACTACCAAGATGAATAGTTTCTTTAATGAGAAGCACTTTTGGACAGAATTCATCCAATTAATTATATAGAAACTGAATGTTTGTGGAATAAAAACAAAAGTAAATGGATAAATATAAGAAAAATGCAACTTATGAAGTATTGGTAGAGAAACTCGAGGAGCGACAGTGAGCGACAGTGAGGCTAATATTGAAACAGTAAACAAAACAAAAAAACATATGAGAAGTGTGTTCCGGAAATATATTAAGAAAATAACTGCCTCTGTGAAATTTGGTGTGAACGCGGATGATGTTTACGCTCCTCAGTTGTGGTATCAGCTCCCATCAAAAGTAATTCGATCCTCGTTACATAGACCCATCATGGGAACCGCTCTCCACCGTTTCTATCACTAACTGAACTGGTCTTGAGGTGCGGTCGGATCGCTAGTGGATGGTAGGAAATCCATCGGATCAGGTCTGTCGGATCAGATCGTACGACCAATCGTACCGTGGATGGGGGCCTTTTCAGGGGCTGCCCACCCTGAAGTTTGCCTTGGGCTGTATAAGCTCCAAAGTGATAGTGAGAGTAGCGGTACAGTGTAGTGTACTTAGCTACTAACTCCACCCTGAGGACACACGGGTTCCACTTCTCCCTCAGACTGACATCAGTGATCCAAGCTCCCTGCAAGCCTCAAGGGAGAGATCCCTCCTGGTCTATCTAACTAAATCCAAGCTGGCATATCATCTGGCTAAAAGCGCACGGGTTCGAATCCTGCCCGGTCAACAAACTATTATCATTATCAGCTTGTGAGTATTATCATTATCAGATTATGAGCATGTGTGTGTGTGCTAATTGTGTGTGTGCGGTGCTGTTGTTGTTTTTTCTCGGCCTCTAGTCTTGCTTTCCTCCCTCCCTCTCCCTGCTTGCCTGCTTTCCAGGGCAGCAGACACGGAGAGGGAGGGAAAGAGGAAGTGGGAGGGACAGAGTTAGGGAGAGAGGGAGGAAGGGTGATGGAGTAAGGGAGGAAAAGATGTGAAGAAGAGAGAGAGAGAGAGAGAGAGAGAAAAGAGAGAGAGGAAAGGAGAGAGAGAGAGAGGAAGAGAGAGAGAGAGAGAGAGAGAGAGAGAGAGAGAGAGAGAGAGAGAGAGAGAGAGAGAGAGAGAAATTTAATTTATATATATATATATAATTTCCTTTATTTTTCCTCAGGGTGTCTCAACAATGAATGAACGTTCATGGAAAATCTGGATAGTTTCGTTGTAACAACAAGGAAGCAAAGTTGTAACACCAGCAGCAATGTAGAGACGTGAGATGGTGAAGATCTCCAAAAAAACAACTTGTTAGTGTGACTAGAAACAACTTGTTCTGCGAACGTGATCACAAGATAAATCTTGTCACACTGACAAGATCTTAACTTGTCTTCCATGACAAGATGCTTCTTGTCATGGAAGACGGTCAAATCTTGTCATGTTGACGAACACAATCTTGTCATGGTTGACAAGTTAAGATCTTGTCAGTGTGACAAGATTTATCTCGTGATTTTAGACATGTTCGCAGAACAAGCCTATTCTTGTCACACTGACAAGAGTATGTCTAGAGTGTACCACTGTCTCGCCACCTTCCCTCTCACCAGTGTTACCACGTCAAGTTCCCTCCCTGTAAAGTTGCTTCGTCTCACCCACCATCCCTCCAACGCGATACCCCGTTACTCTCTTCCCTTACCATTTACTTTTATCTTTCTCTTCCCTTACCGTTACACCATCGACCTTCCCTGTCTCCAAAAGCCGTTCCTTCCTTTCTGCAAACACCACCTCCTCCTCCTCCTCCTCCTCCTCCTCCTCCTCCTCCTCCTCCTCCTCCTCCTCCTCCTCCTCCTTTTCTTTCCTCCTCCTCCTCCTCCTCCTTTTCCTACTCCTCCTCCTCCTCCTCCTCCTCCTCCTCCTCCACCTTCTCCTCCTCCTCCTCACAAAGCCTGCCATCACCACCCACGAGAGCCTGTTCAGTGGAGCGTCAAGGGCGGCGGCGGAGGCATCTTGGCGGAGGCTGTGTCGTCACCCGCCACCCTCTCGCCTTCACACGCCTCAGTTATTACATTCCTCCTTGACGCTTCACACACGTATACAGATACCAATATATCTTCCTTGGTCTTATACGTGTTGGCGCATATACCAGCATACATACATACATACAGACATACGTACATACTACCCACTCACGCTTACAGATTAACCTTCCTCACATGAAAGATTAAATGTATATATATATATTTACATATTTTTTAAAGCAGACAAAAAGATGATTGAGATAAAAGTCAATATCCACATATGAGTCTTTTCATATATAAGAAGACTTACGATAAAGAAAACTTAATTTAACAAGAAGTGGTGATGCTACACGTGGATATAAATGATGA
>JACEEZ010003857.1:42500-57500 GCA_016584305.1 Chionoecetes opilio
TCTCTCTCTCTCCTCTCTCTCTTCTCTCTCTCTCTCTCTCTCTCTCTCTCTCTCTCTCTCTCTCTCTCTCTCTCTCTCTCTCTCTCTCTCTCTCTCTCTCTCCTCTCTCTCTCTCTCTCTCTCTCTCTCTCTTCTCTCTCTCTCTCTCTCTCTCTCTCTCTCTCTCTCTCTCTCTCTCTCTCTCTCTCTCTCTCTCTCTCTCTCTCCTCTCTCTTCTCTCTCTCTCTTCAAATTTCCATACTTTTTCCTCTATACAAACGTTTATCGGCTCTTAATATTTGTTTTGCCTCCCTTGCTCTATAATCCATCCACTCTATTACTCATTATCGTAATCATTATCCTCATTTTCCTGCTCTTTGTTAATTTACGTCATTACTTCTTCTTACTCACTACCACTACTTTGCCTTTCTAACATATTCTCTTCATCTTTGTCTTCTCTGAAATATTAATCCTGCCTCACCTCTGACGCTATAATCTGTTCTTATTATTGAAATCGACCTCCTCCTCCTCCTCCTTCTCTGCCTCCTCTACCTCCTCATTCAGCAGGTTGCTAGGGACTTTTTTATTCTTACTGGAGACATGAAATTCTTGAAGTCTGTTTAATACGGTGGCTCATGGTGGTGGTGGTGGTGGTGGTGGTGGTGATGGTGGTGGTGGTGGTGGTGGTCATGGTGGTGGTGGTGATTTTGATAAGAAGTTTATTTTCTATTTGCTGGTTATGGTATTGGTTAATAAAAAGGAGGAATACATAGGAACACATAGGAATAACAGATACTAGGACACCTATTGGTCTATAACGAGGGTACCTATTGAACTACATACTACTAGCTATCAACTACATGTAAGAAGACAGTTGGAAAATGATACCATGTCCCTAAAGATGATAGGAACATGGAAGTTTCGTAGTGAGAATGATAGGATATGAATTATGCTAACACAACTACCACTAACACTAATCGATCCGGGGGACGATACAATATAAATTCACAGGGCAATATCAAAACCCATTTTTTACAGTACGCATCTAGTCTGTTTATAAATGAAGTTATTGTGCTGGTTTCGACAACATTTGCTGGTAATTTGTTCCATCGAATAACAACTCTAACATTAAAATAATTTTTACGGAGATCTGTGATGAAACGTTGACCATTCAGTTTTAAACAGTTGTTTTTTGTTGTCACGTGAGGAGAAAGCTCGAATAGGTTCTCTTGATTAATGACATCAAATCCTTCAGATATCTTAAAAGTTTCTATCAAGTCCCCACGGATTCTACGATCCTTTAAGGAAAACATATTAAGTTTCCGCAGCCTCTCTTCATAAGATGAATTTGGCAGATATGGAATCAGTTTGGTTGCTCCTTGAACTGATTCCAATTTGGCTTGATCTTTTACAAAACAAGGCGACCAGAATTGAACGGCATATTCTAAGTGCGGCCTAACCAAGGACGAGTATAATCGTGTCATTACTTTAAGATTTTATGTTCAAAGTTGCGTTTATTGAAGCCCAACATCATATTTGCCTTTTTACTGGCAGCTAAGCAATGTGTACTCGTTTAAAACGAGTACTTTACTAATCATTACTAATGAGATCATTACTAATGATGACACCTAAATTATTTTCCTGCTGTACTTCAGTTAACGACTTATTTTGCATTTGATAGTTATATTTGAGGTTATCGTTACCTATATGCATTACTTTAAATTTATCGAAATTGAATTTTAATAGCCATTTATCACTCTAATCTGATAGTTTGTCTAGATCACGTTGTATGAGTTCGCAGTTTTCTTCAGTATATGCTTTACCGACTACAATCGAATCAATCAAAACCGACGATTACAAAAAAACCCAGTAAAACAGGATATTTCAGTCTATAGCAAGAGTATCTACTGGTGTTTTATTACCGGTGAAGCATAATTATGTGGTACATCAGGATAGAAAAGGGGCAAGGCTTCTCCCCACCCACCTACCTCTTCCTCTAGCAAAGCATTCCCTCTTTCTCTCTTCTCTCTCTACTCTCTCCCTTCCCTTTCTCCCTAACATCATTCCTTCATCATCCTACTCTATGCACCTTTACTTGTTGTGTCAGTAAAGCAGTGGACTAGCCCGGTCATGACCCACTCAACACTCCATCACTCTAATACATCCTCCACCTTTATACCATCTCCACCTCCTCCACCAGCTCGAAACCTCTCCTTTTCACCCACAAATCCTTTAAGTTCCTCCACTTCATCACCAGCACCACCATCCTCCTTCTCCTCTTCCTCGCCGCCCTCCTCCTCCTCCTCCTCCTCCTTCACTTCCTCCTCCTTCTCCTCCTCCTCCTCCTCCTCCTTACCTCCAGGCTATTCCATCAGCACCTCATATAACTCCTCCATTCATACCCTTCTTCATGTTCACCTCCATCTTTAACTTCACCCACTTGTACCCTCAATCCCTCACCCCTCCCACCCGTCACCCCTCCCACCCGTCACCCCTCCCACCATCTACTCTCCCACCCGTCACCCCTCCCACCCCTTCCAACGTACCCACATGAGGTAAAATATGTTGCTCTATTTTTGGGAGGGACGGAAAAATTGGGGGCTTGGTCAGGGGGTATTAATTAAAACTTTTATTTCCTAAAGCAATAACTTCCGGTATCTCAAACACAAGAGCCGAAAAAATACGGGTTCCTCCACACACGATGAGAGAAAAGCTACGATAGGTACTGAGAGAGAGAGAGAGAGAAAGAGAGAGCGAAGAGAGAGAGAGGAGAGGAGAGAGAGAGAGAGAGAGAGGAGAGAAGAGAGAGAAGAGACGAAGAGAGAGGAGAGAGAGAGAGAGAAGAGAGAGAGAGACGAGAGAGGGAGAGAGAGGGAGAGGAGAGAGGTATGAGAGATGAGAGAGAGAGAGAGAGAGAGATGATGAGAGGAGAGAGGAGAGAGACGAGAGAGAGAGTACGAGAGAGATGAGAGAGAGTGAGAGAAGAGAGATGGAGAGAGGAGAGAGAGGAGAGAGAAGACGAGAGCAGAATGAGAGGACGAGAGAGAAGATGAGAGAGAAGAGAGAGAGAGATAGAAGAGAGAGAGGATGAGGAGAGTGAGACCTGACGAAAGGAGAGAGAGAGAGAGAGAGAGAGAGAGAGAGAGAGAGAGAGAGAGAGAGAGAGAGAGCGAGAGCGACTGAGAGAGAGAGAGAGAGAGGAGAGAGAGACCGACGAAGAGGAGAGAGAGAAGAGAGAGACATTGACATTGACGTTCGCAAATGTCAGATCGTTTTCCTTCCTGCGTATGTTTGCTGCCCAGAAATGATTCACAACAATAGTAATTTGTCATCTCCTCTCTCCTCTCTCTCTTCCTCTCTCTCTCTCTCCTCTCTCGCTCTCTCGCTCCTCGCTCTCTGCTATCTCGCTCTATCGCTTCTCTCTCTCCTCTCTTCTCCTCTCTCTCGCTCTCAGCTCAACTGATTAACAAACGTCACACGCAGACACCACACACACACACACACACAACACAAACACACACCACACACACACACACACACACAACCCACACCACACACACACACACACACACAACCCAACCACACACATCACACACACACACACACACACACACACACACACAACACACACATACACACACACACAACACACACACCACACACACAACACACACACACACACACACACACCACACACACACACACCACACACACACACACACAACACACAACACACACACACACACACACACACACACACACACACAAACACACACACACACACATACAAACACACACACCCACACACCCAAACACCCACCACACACACCACACACACCACACAACACACACACGAACACACACACACACAAAACACACACAATGCTTCCGGCACTGATTTGATTTGGCAAATCACATGCACAGTGATTAAGGTGCTCTCTCTTCTCTCTCCTCTCTCTCTCTCTCTCTCTCTCTCTCTCCTCTCTCTATCTCTCTATATCTCTAATCTACCCTCATCTCTAGCTCTATTCAGCGTCTGTATGGGTGTGTGTGTGTGTGTGTGTGTGGGTAATATATATGTGTGTGTGTGTGTGTGTGTGTATGTGTGGTGTGGTGTGTGTGTGTGTTGTGTGTGTGTGTGTGTGTGTGTGTGGGTGTGGGTGCTCTTGTGTTTTGTTGCCTGTGTGTTAATTTATTATGGAGGCTGATGGTCGGCTGGACACTTTATCGACGAGATATCAAGGCAACTAATGAAAGCGGACGGTTCGCAGAATAATCAATCCATTCTAATTAATAGAAAAAGAATAATAATAATGCTATCTATACAGAAATACACACACACCACACACACACACACACACACACACACAACACACACACACCAACACACCACACACCACACACACACACACAACACACACACACCACCCACAACACACACACAACACATAACATAACACCACACACCCACCACACACACACACACAAACCACAACACACACACCACACACACACAACCCACACCACACACACACACACAACACACACCACAAACACACACAACAACACACAACACACACAACACACACACACCACACACACAAACACACACACACATCCACACACACACACACACACACACTCACATCACACTCACATCACATCACACTCACGACTCACACTCACACGCACATCACACTCACACACACACACACACACACAACACACTCACACTCAACTCACACACAGCACTAATTAAACAATTAAAGCCAAACTCAAGGTAATCCCAAGGCACACTGGAGTCTATTTTAGTAATAAAATTCTTGCAGAAGTTCCACTACATCAAATAACTTAATGAATTAAAAACCCCCAGTAATACACTGGCAGAGATAAATTAATGAGAGCTTTGCGGTTCGGAGATTCCTTAAACCAATAATACCATTAAATAACTATCACATAGAACAATATTTATGCATGCCTCCAGTCTTTTCTATGTACTCTGACTCCATAGAGGCAAAAGGAGACTGAGAAGTAACCTAACGCAGACATTAAGTTCGACGCAGCTGGTTTTGTGACGACATTTCACCTAAACTTTTAAAGCTCACTGCTCTTCTATTTCTCGTCCATTGACACACATCATTAATCTTCACTTATAAAAAACTGCGTACATTTCCATATCAATTAAAAAAGGCCAAGTAATACCATTACATAAATCAGGGAACAAGAATGGACATCCAAAAACTATCGGTCCCATACTCAATCCTTCTGCTTGTAGCAAAATATTTGAAAAGGCAATTTCTACTCGCCTATTAACATCTCGGAGGGAAACAGCTTTATCTGACTCTCAAACATGGCTTCAGATCCAAACCACTCTGACAGGAAACAGCAATTTTACAGTTGTCAGTGACGTTTATACCACAAACTTGAAGGGTAAATATATGTTGCAGGAATATTTATAGATTTTATCAAAAAGGCCTTGATTCTTAAATCACCAGATACTTCTCGACAAATTAGAAAACAGGGATAAGAGGGTGCCTCACCAAACTTAGTTTAAACAGCTATCTTAGTAACAGGTCACAACAGGCGTTTTGTGTAATTCCAAATTATTCTCTTTCAAAATCTATATCTAAAGGTGTTACCTCAGGGAATCTATTTAGGGCCTATACTTTTCTTATATATATAACTGACATAGTCCAATGCTCCTCAAAATTTAATGACTATATATGCTGACGATACAAATCTCCCATTAGCGGATAATAACCTAACTCCTTACATTGTAAGTTGCAAATTGAAATGTTGTGATTAAATAAGTGGATACAGGCCAACAAAAATTAAATTGCAATGTACCAAAAACAACTATAACAGCTTCAAAATCGTTCAATAAAAAAATATCATGCCTCCCAATATATTAGCAGGGAACCAATACAACGGGTTCTCTCATATAAAAGTTTTTAGGTGTAATTATGCGATGAAAATTAAGTGGAGCCATAATATTAATGAGGTATGTACAAAGCTATCAAAAAAATATGTGGCATTCCTATATAGAGTCCGCCATCAACTAACAAAGAGAGTATGTTAAGTATATATACACTTAGTTACCCTCAACCTGATCTTACTGTGTTCTCCATATGGGGTTGACATGGCCATCATTTTTGAAAAAAATAGTAGTAGCCAAAATAAGATTATCAGATTATTCTCTTCATGGATAAAATTTGATTCTACCGCCGTTAAATTATCCCAGATAAATATACTAAATTTCAAATTCATAAAAAATAATTTAGTTTATGTGCTATTGTTAAAAATTATGAATATCTAACAAGGTAACCAAACTTCTTCAAGTTTACTTGAAAGTTTCATAACACGGGCGGTAAAATATAAATCTAGGTGAGTCCACAATTTCGAACAACCCTCTACAACACGTGTGGTATGTGACGGTCCTCAGCTGTGAATTCCCTTCCTCTGCATGGAAAAACATAATATCTTACATGTAATTATTTCAATTTAAAAGGAAAATAAAAGAGTTATTTGTTTACTTGCAGCAATACAGATGTTAGACGAATGATGTAAGTGTTGTGTCAATACGCAAGTCAGTGTGGATGTTCTATATTGTTAAACGCTTTCGTAAGAATGCATGGTGGAGCATTTGGTGTTGTTTGTACATAATTGGAATTTATTTTACTGTAGTTGTAAGTTTGATTGAATAATCATTCAAAATAATTTCTAGAAAATAATGTTGCCTGTGTACTGCAAATTGAGATTAGAAATTTCCGTATGTTAAAGAGTCTTGGCTCGACCAGGACCATGCCTAGTTTAATAGACATGGTATATATAAGTTTGTGTATATAATTTATAGATGTAACAATTATGGCAATAAGTGTACTATTATTATTAATATTATTACTCACACACACACACACAAATAAATAATATATACATTTTATGGGCGAGGGATGGGGAGGAATTAGAGGGAGATGAAGGGAAGGAAGGAAGAGAAGGGCAAGAAAGAGAAGGGAAGGGAGGTAGGGAAGGGAAGGGGAAGGGGAAGGCAAGGGAAGGGAGGGAAAAGGAAGGGAGGTAGAGAAAGAAAAGGCAAGGGAGGGAAGGGAAGGAGGGAGGTAGGTAGGGAGGGAGGGAGCGGAGGGGCTGGAGGGAGGAGACCCGCGGAGGGAGGGAGGGAGGGAGGGAGGGCGGAGGGACGGGAGGGAGGGAGGGAGGGAGGGAGGGAGACAAGAGAGAGGAGAGAAAACCTGTTAGTATGTGTCCATGAAATATATGTTTATATACAGCTGGGTAAAAACAAATTACATTGTTTCAACACCGTTTTAGAGAAAAATTAGTTATGCCTAAATACAGGTGTGTTGTGCATGCTAAAAAAAAAGACATTACTGCACAATAGTAACAATAATAAACAGTTCAGCTTTTCATCACCTGCTGCTAATGAGGCTGGAGAGCTAGTGTTGTTTCTGTTAACAAATGGTAAATAAAAATACAATCGAGATCCAATACAATACGTAAAATCGAAGTGATAATCCGCTTACGGTGCTTCTAACAGGGCTGCAAAAGAGATATAAAAGAGACGGGTATGTCACATGTTACGGCAGATTTATAACATGTGGTAGGGAGATAGGTCAAGGTCACCCTCTAGACATGCGATAAAAAGGCGCCAATATGCTTATGTATAAAGGTCATTGGTCACACAGGATGTCACACAGGTAAGTAATGTGAGGTTACGATGAGATTTTTTCTGGTCATTTTATCTATGTTATGGTAGAAGAGGAGAGAGAGATGAGAGAGAGGAGCGAAGAGTAAGAGAGAGAGAGAGGAGAGGAGAGAGAGAGAGTAGAGAGAGAGGAGAGAGAGGGAGAGCCGAGGAGAGGACGGAAGAGAGAGAGAGAGAGGAGGAGGCCGAGAGAGAGAGAGGAGAGAGAGAGAGGAGAAGAGAGCAAAGTATTTGCTAGCAAAAAATATTTGAAAAGGCAATTTCTACTCGACCTTATTAACTACTTGGAGGGAAAACAGCTTATTATCTGACTATCAACATGGGCTTCAGATCAAACCACTTACAGAAACGAATTTTTACAGTTGTCAGTGACGTATATCACAACGTGAGAAGGTAAATATTATGTGCAGGAATATTTATAGATTATCAACAAGCCTTTGATTCTTAAATCACAGATACTTCTCGGACAAATTAGAAAAACCATTAGGCGGATAAGAGGGTGCCTCACCAACTGTTTAACAGCGATCTTAGTAACAGGTTCACATAAGTGTTTTTTGTAATTCCAATATTCTCTTTCAAAACTCTATATTTAAGGGTGTACCTAAGGGATCATTTAGGGGCCTATACTTTTTCTTATATATATAAATGACATAGTCAATGCTAGCTCAAAATTTAAAATGTACTTATATACGCTGGGACGATACAAATCCCTATTAGTGATAATAAACTTAATCCTACATTTAATTTGCAATGAATGTTGTTGAGAATAAGTGGATACAAGGGCAAAAAATTAAATCTCAATGTTACAAAAACCAATTATAATACTGCTTCAAAAATCGTTCAATAAAAAATACCATGCCCCCAAATTATTAGCAGGTGAACCAATACAACGGGTCTCCATACAAAGTTTTTTAGGTGTAATATTATCGATGAAAAATTTTAATTGGAGCCATCATATTAATGAGTGGAGTACAAAGCTATCAAAAATATGTGGCTCCCTATATAGAGTCCGCCATCAACTAACAACAGAGAGTATGTAAGTATATATTACACTTTATGTGACCCTACCTGATCTACTGTGTCTCCATAATGGGTTGCCACCCATCGGCAATCATTTTGAAAAAAAAATAGTAGTGCCCAAAATAAAGGATTTCAGATGCTATTCGATCATGGATAAATTTGGATTCTACAGCAGTAATTATTATCCCAGATCAAAAATTAATTTCAAATTAAAAAAATAATTTGTTAGTGTTGCTTATTTTTAAAAATATGAATACTATAAGGTAACAAACTTTTCAAGTTTATTGAAGTTTCATAACAGAGGGGTAATATATACATTAGTGAGTCCACAATTTCGAGCAACCCTCTACAAAAAACAGTTGTGGTATGTGACGAGTCCTCAGATGTTGGAATTCCCTTCCTACTGATTGTAAAAACATAATATTTAAATGTAATCTTATTTCAATTTAAAATAGAAAATAGTTATTTGTTTACTGTCAGAATACAGGATGGTTAGAGCAATGATGTAAGTGTGTGTCAAACGCAAGTCAGTGTGGGATGTTTCTATATTGTTAACGCTGTAGAATGCATGTGTTGGTGATTGGTGCTTGTTTTTACCTAATTGGAATCTTATTTACTGTAGTTGTAAAGTTTGATGCATAATCTATTCAAAATTAATTTCTTAGAAAATAATTTGCATGTGTACTGCACAATTAGCAATTAGAAATTTCAGTCTGTTAAAGAGCTTGGCTCGACAGACACATGCCGTTAATAGAACATAGGGGTATATAAAGTTTGTTTATATTTAATTTATAGATGTAACAATTATGGCAATAGTGGACTATTATTATTACTATTCATTACTCACAACACACACACAATAAATAATAATCATTTTAGTGGCGAGGGAATAGGGAGAGAATTAGAGGAGATGCAAGGGAAGGAAGGGAAGTGAAGGGATAGGGAAGGGAAGGGAAGGGAAGCGAAAGGGAAGGGAAGGGAAGGGAGGGAGGGAAAGGAAGGGAAGGGAAGGGAGGGAAGGAGGGAGGTAGGTAGGGAGCGAGGGAGGGAGGGGCGGAGGGAGGCAGGGAGGAGGGAGGGAGGGAGGGAGGGAGGGAGGGATGGAGGGAGGGAGGGAGGGCGGGAGACAAGAGAGAGGAGAGAAAACCTGTTAGTATGTGTCCATGAAATATATGTTTATATACAGCTGGGTAAAAACAATTACATTTTCAACAACTCGTATTTAAGAGAAAATTATGTTATGCCTAAAACAGTGCGTTGTGCCATGCTAAAAAAAAGACATTACTGCACAATAGTAACAATAATAAACAGTTCAGCTTTTCATCACCTGCTGCTAATGAGGCTGGAGAGCTAGTGTTGTTTCTGTTAACAAATGGTAAATAAAAATACAATCGAGATCCAAACAAACGTAAAATCGAAGTGATATACGCTACGGGTTTAACAGGGCCCCTGAAAAAGAAGATATAAAGCAGACGGGTTATGTCACATGTTACGGCAGATTTATAACATGTGGTAGGGAGATAGGACAAGGTCACCCTCTAGACATGCGATAAAAAGGCGCCAATATGCTTATGTATAAAGGTCATGGTCACACAGGATGTCACACCAGGTAAAGTAATGTGAGGTTACGATTGAGATTTTTTCTGTGTTCATTCTTATCTATGTTATGGTGAGAGAGAGAGAGAGAGAGAGAGAGAGAGAGAGAGAGAGAGAGAGAGAGAGGAGTAGAGAGAAGAGGCGAGAGCGGAGAGAGAGAGAGAGAGAGACGAGAGAGCTGAGAGAGGCAGAGAGATGAGAGAGATGAGAGAGAGAGAGAGAGGAGAGAGAGAGAGAGAGGAGAGAGAGAGGAGAGGAGTGAGACGAGAGAGAGAGAGATGAGCAGATGAGAGAGAGACGAGGATGAGAGGAGAGAGAGAGAGAGAGAGAGAGAGGAGAGAGAGATGGAGAGAGAGGAGAGAGAGAGAGAGAGAGAGAGGATGAGAGGAGAGAGAGGAGAGGGAGAGAGAAAGGAAGGAGAGAGGATAAGGACGAAGAGAGAGGAGAGAGAGAGGAGAGAGAGACAGAGATGAGAATGAGAGACGACGGGAGAGAGAGAGAGAGAGAGAGAGAGCTGACGCACAGAGAGTGAGAGGAGAGAGAGTGAGAGAGGAGAGAGATAGAGAGTTGTGTGGTTTCGTAAGATATATGTTTCAACTTTGTCCTTATGAATAATTACTAGTATAAATCAATTACTTTGCCTCTTTTATACCTAATACTTTAAAACATTTCAACTGCAATTAAATAAACATAAATAGAACTAAAAATTAGAGAACAGTAGCAGCTTTACAACAAACACTACAACCATCAACATTTAATTAAACCGACGCAACGCACTCCAAACACTCCGAAATACATTCAAACCGACATATAAATTAAGACACTCAAAACAAACCATAACCAGCAACACAACGCACCTCAAGCACGCACTCTCATCTCATTAGTCACAGGTAAATAAGTAGACAGGTTCATCCCATCTACATGAGTCCCTTTTTTTTCTTTTGCTTTGCTGACACATCCTTTACTTTAATACTATATAATAATAATAACATACATTATATTCCTCATTATGACCTAACGAGTTCCTCATATTTAGCACCTCATGAAGGATTTTCTTTTATGTGTTATCCTTCTCATCGCGCTGCAGATAAGAAAAAACTTCCTCATTTCAGCTTGTGCGAGCGTGTGGTTCCATGAGGTGTGTGTGTGTATAAATGTGTGTGTATTCATCTAGTTGTATTTTACAGGGCCTGAGCAACGCTCGTATGGCCCCGTCTCCATATCAACATTTTTATCATTCATCCTTAGTGCTTAGTGTTGGCAGAAGCCACCATCCCGGCAGGCGGGTCACAAACCCCAGCTAACACCCGGTTACCCATTCACTGCTGGGTGGACAGGGGCTCGGGTTTTAAGGAAACAGCCCATCTGTTTCCGCTCCGCCCGGGGATCGAACCCGGGACTTCTCGGTTGTGAACCGAGCGTGCTATCCCTTACACTACGGAGTACCCAACACACACACACACACACAGAGTGTGTGTGTGTGTGTGTGTGTGATTGTGTGTGTATGTGTGTGTGTGTGTGTGTTTGTGTATGTGCGTGTGTGTGTGTGTCTGTTCCTAATCCCCAAGGCACACACACATCTCATCGAACTGACCAAAACACAAATTTTATAAAATTCTGTTGGTAATAAAAAATTTCCACAGAATATACAAAATTATGCCCGGAAAACATTTAGCATCAAAAACAGTCATCAAACACGCGTGTGTGTGTGTGCCTGTGTGTGCCTGTGTGTGCGTGTGCGTGTGCGTGTGTGTGTGTGTGTGTGTGTGTGGTGTGTGTGTGTGTGTGTGTGTGTGTGTGTGTGTGTGTGTGTCACCTAACTTTTTATGTATGTACGAGTTGACTGGATACAAGAACTTTTTGCATATACGTACATCTGTTTTGTGAATGTATTTGCTTGTGTACAACTTTTGGGCTGTATAAATGATCTAGTGTGTGGGGGTGAGGGTGAGGGGAGGGAAGAGGGGAGACTGTGATAATATATAAGCTCCCTGCAGCTGTGGGAGGGTGTGGGGGTGCATGGGGAATAGGAGTGCAGGGGAGGGGGTTGTGATTACTCTCTTTCCTGTTCTATTCCACCTTTACTTTCTAGCACATCCTCCTCCTTCTTTCTCTCACACTGTTTTTCTTTTCTCCCACTCCTCCTTCTTCTCTACTTCATCTTTCTCTCTTGAACACTACGACTATCTTTCCTACCTTTCCTCCTTCCTTTCTACTCCCTCTCTCCCTTCACAGACTAAACCTTTCCCTCTTACATATCTATCGTCTCCATACTTTCCTCCCATTCTTCACGACTTTCCCCAATCACATCAACACTCTCTATTGTATCCCATTCTCTTTCTCTTCTAAAACCTCCTTTCTCTGTCTGTACCTTCCTTTCCATCACTAAACATACCTTTCCTCCTTCCTCCCTCCACACACACACACACACACACACACAAGCACACACACGCACACACAGACACACACACACACACACACACACACACACACACACACGAACACACTCACACACACACCACACAAAGAGGATCCAGTAAACAAGAAATCCAAGCCGCTACCAACCGCAACCTTCCATATTCCCTTTAATTTTCCTCATTAATGCCGCCTCATAATGGTGGCGAGGGTTTCCCGGATGCAAGATTAGTGGCTGATTATAATGCTGGAATTTATGATTACCTGGTAATACTCGAACGGTTTGCAGCAGCGAATTGGTTTGCAACGAAATATGTAGTGAGGAGGAGGGAGGAGGAGGGGGAGGAGGAGGAGGAGGAGAGGGGAGGAGGAGGAGGGGGAGGGGGAGGGAGGAGGAGGAGGGGGAAAGGGAGAGGGGAGGGAATAAAGACGAGAAAGGGGGGAGGGAAGGGGGGAGAGAGAGAGAGAGAGAGAGAGAGAGAGAGAAGAAGAGAGAAGAGAGAGAGAGAGGGGAAGAGAGAAGAGGAGGATAACGGAATTTAAGAAAGGGACAGCAAGAATGACAAAAAAAAGGAAGGGAAATATACAGTAGAACGAAAAAAAGGGAGGGAAGGGAGGGAGAGGTGAAGAGATGGGAAGAGAGGGAAGAGCGGGTGCAGGGATGGAAGAAAGGAGGGTAGAGGATGGGGGGGAGGGAAGGGGGAAGAGTAGGGGGGAAGGCGAGGGGAGGGAATAGGAGGGGAAGGGAAGGGGGGGGGGAAAGAGAGGGGGGGGAAAAGGAGGGGAGGATAGTTTTCTTTTGAATTCGGAAACATTATAGAAATTAAAACAAATTCTTAAAATCGATGCGGATCCGTTTACGGCGCCAATTTTAAATTTCCAGGCGATAATATCAAACAGGATTATAGTTTTTTCTCTCCTCTCCTCTCTCCTCTCTCTTTTCCCTTTTTTCCCTCCCTCTCTCTCTCTCTTCTCCCCTCTCTCTTTTCTCTCTCTCCCCTACCTCTCTCTTCCTCTCTCTCTCCCCTTCCCTCTCTCTCTTCTTCCCCTCTCTCTCTCTCTCCAGTTTACTCAGGGAGAACGTTCGTTAGGTGAAACAACTTTTTTAAAAAATATTACACACTTTTTTATACTGACAGACACAAGCGTTGCCCCCGTTAGCGTGATAAAAAAAAATAGCTTAAATTTTTTTTTTAAAGCGTTTTTCCCTTATATATAATATATTATATTGTTTTTTTGTGTGGTGTGTGGGGTGGTGTTGTGTGGGTGTGGTGTGTTGTGTGTGTGTGTGTGTGTGTTGTGTGGGTGTGTGTGGTGGGGGAGAGAGAGGAGAGAGGGGAGAGAGAAAAAAAAAAAAAGAAGAAAGAGATTACGTGCTATGTGATCACACTTTACCGCATCTTTGAATATACTTATCTACGTCCATATAATTACCTTTCATATATCTTTACGCATGGCTGTTTAAGAGTTATTTTCGTGTGATGTGTATTGATACTTCCATCCTCGAACTCATATCAGATGTGTCAACACCCTTATCTTCCCCGTATCTACCCCTCGACTACCCTTATTTACCCCTTATCTGCCCATTATCTATCTCCCCACTACCCTTACCTACCCCTCCAACCTCCATTTATGTGCCTCTTTTCTTCCTCGGGGCTTTTCTTCACCCCTATCTTCCTTCACCTCTCAAGTCCCCGGCAGTTTTCTTTTCGTCAATCCCTGGCCGCTTGCATCCAAATATTACGTCATTATTTGGGACGTTATCAAATGTAATCATCATTTATTGCTGTTTTCCCCTACAATAAAAAAAGGAACCTACAAGCTACAGGAGACAAGTTTCATTCCAGTTAGGGCAATTAACTATGTGTATTTACCTAGTTGTGTTTTACAGGGCCTGAGCTACACTCGTGTGGTCCCGTATCTACATTTGATCAGTTTTTCTTTCAACGTGTGTGTGTGTGTGTGTGTGTGTGTGTGTGTGTGTGTGTGTGCGTGTGCGTGTGCGTGTGTGTGTGTGTGTGTGTGTGTTACTCATGTCCTCTCATTTCACTGTTCCTTTCCCTCATCCTTACGTTATGCAGTGTAAGTACTTTTTGGTAGTGTAAAGTAAGTCTTAATCTTATCATCTCCTCTTTGCATCATACTGTATCTCATCTTCCGATAAATTTTGTAATCAAACTTGTAATTCATCTCGTAACTTTCTTAGTTCATCAATTTTTCTCGTGTTTACCAAATTGGATGAACTTTGTGATGGGTTATTTTTGTTAGCG
>JACEEZ010003857.1:62500-75000 GCA_016584305.1 Chionoecetes opilio
GAAAACGTCACAATAAATACCCAGTCATTTTGTATTATATAAAGTCGTCATGGAAATCAAGTATGAAAAAAATGAATAATAGTAAGAACAATAATAACAATAATAACAATAATAATACAAATAATAGTAATAATTATTATGAAAATTGTAAAAATAATAATAATAACAATGTGGGCGAGGAATGTGAGTAGAAAATAGAAAGGTATTTAGAACTACGATCACAAGCAAACTAGAGCCTTTTCAGCAGCGCAACGAGGCGGTAAAGCGACGCTCATGAGATTAATGGACATGAACATTTCCCTTAAGACAAATTGCGCAGTGCTACAAACCTTCCCTTCGTAGCACAGTCAGTCAAGAGTCAAAACACACAACAAAACATTGGTATCTCTGAATTAACGACTATGCGAGAAACAAAACATGTCCATCAGAAGATAAAGCCATTATTACGTTCTACAGAGAGAAGTCATATATGATACAAGCAGGTTAGCGTACGTAATTAACGCTGTCTCATATCAAGTTAAAAACAGAGTAAAAATAATACGTGTCCTAGGAATAGAATATATACATAGGCGGAGAACAAAATTTAAATGATAAATCAAAGAATAAATGGTAAATAGTGTGTTATATATGTGTGTGAATATAATTACTTGTGTCTATACTGATCTACACGTAATTAGGGATGGCCCAGGGGTTGAATCTGAATTAAAAGAAGCGCACAGTGAGTTTCCATGGTAATATTTCTTGACACACCTAACACTGCGAACTGACTATGGAAAACGACACCACAGCCATAACCCCCACCATGCTAAGTAGATCAATGTTATCCACACAAACATATCATAACACAACATAACGTAACGTAACATGCATAAAGATTCACTATGATCGCCGCATCAATCTCATACGCGACAAAATATGATTAGAGTTTTGTTTCTTCAAGAATTCAGCTTTGTCAGAAATTTAGCATTTTCAGGAATATACCTTTGTCATAAATGTAGTTATTTTGTTGTTATCATAGCTTGTTACATATTATTATTTTTTTTTAATTAACAAAGCAAAACCCTACTACAAGATATAAAGAAAGTATACACTCGCATGTAAATACTTAAATCATTTAAATATTGATAAAAAATAATATCCCTGGTCAAAGCAACGCAATTATTCCAAGTTTCTGAGGACGAATCAATCTACCAAATAAATATATATCATACTAAGAAAATTAATGGTCATTATATTTAAATCAACGAACTAATAACATAAAATTTGCAAGAAGAATTCAGGCTTAATGGAAAAAAAGTCAAAAAGCAACTTAAAAGGAAATAAGAGACAAGAGATAATAGAGATGAATAATGAATAAAGATTGAGTGAATAGAGAAGTAAGAGATGAATGCAAGATAAAACTAGGGAGGGGGGGGCACTCAGTAGAGCGCATACCTCCGCCCGAATATTTCATCAATTGGTTGCATGATATATATATACTATATATATATATATAATATATATATGCACTCAGTATGAGCGCATACCTCTGGCCGAAAATTCATCAATTGGTTGCCATGGCAACAGTTGTCAATAGATTTCATCCAAAATTAAATCACTTCTTCCTTATACCAAATAGACTTGAAATACCGAGTTTGGTTAAATCTATTCGTAACTTTTTGAGAAATCCTGTACACAACAGACAGACAGACAGACAGACAGATCGGGGTGAAAACACAACCCCTCCAACTTCGTTGGCGGAGGTAATAAGAATAAGATTACTATTGTCTTTACTTACCCTCAGCTAACGACGTGGCTACGGGCGAGACGATCAGCGACAAGGAATCAAAAGAGATGAGCAAATATTCCACATACCTGGAAATAAAGATGAGCATTATTATTATTATTACCATCACTATTTATATATTTTATTTTCATTATTATTACTATTACTGTTATCAAATTCATCATTATTTTTATTACTATAATAATTATCATTATTTTCATTAAATTATTAATAGCATAATCATAGCTAACCTTACTGAAATGATATATAGATCACGTATAAATGCATGTGTATAGAAAGAAAAAAAATACGGAGAAGGGAAGAGGGACTATAGTCCAGTCAAATTAGGAAAAATAAAGGAGAAAATTTATTAGAAGCTGAATAGTATTATATAACTTTCTTTGACTTCTAGAAATAAGATATCAAAAGTCCCCATTAATTCACCCTGAGCTTCATCCACCATCTTGGAAAATGGCAGCCAAATTTGAGTTTTCTATGATGTTTGGATCTTCAGTCAGGATCATGCAGCCCCTAGAGTTTTCTCCGTCACACTCGCAATCGTAGACCAGGTAATTGCTGCATGCGCGTTTCTTTCAGCCACTCGACGATGGATTTGACAGTTGCTCCTTGGTGGGACTTGAACTCGGGACCTTCTTCTCCCCTACCAGGCTCTTGAAAGAGTTGCCCCCGGCAGGATTTGAACTCGGAACATTGAGTTGACCACTCCAAGATGCTAACCACTCGGCCACCGCCTCCCCCAAGGCGGTCCTAAAACGATGACTAAACTAAAACAAAAAATATCAGTGAAGCAGCAAAAAAATAATATAGTAGAATAAACAAAACCTCATACAAGATAATTTACCAATAGAAAGATTAGGATGAATAGGGGGAGGAGAGAGAGAGAGAGAGAGAGAGAGAGAGAGAGAGAGGGGAGAGAGAGGAGAGAGAGAGAGAGGAGAGAGAGAGAGAGAGAGAGAGAGAGAGAGAAGGAGAGGGGAGATGAGGAGAGAGAGAGAGAGAGCGGAGAGAGAGAGAGAGAGAAGAGAGAGAAGAGAGAGGAGAAAAAAAAAAGTGAGAGAAAAGTGAGAGAGAGAAAGAGAGCGAGAGGGATGATTAGTAATAGTTAGGGGGAGGGAAAGAGGGGGGGAAATCACGCCGATGATTATGCATATTTCTCAACCAATCGCGAGTAAATATAGCAATATAAAATCATCGGCGGCAGGAACGTTGTGTGAAGCTACTCATTAACATAAATAATGCCAGATCATATTAACAACGATTTTATTCCACTTTTTTTTTACCTGGAAACATTTTAATTACCTTGATAATATTGTCAAGCCATCGAGATTACCCAGGCGTTGTCTATCACGAGAGAGAGAGAGAGGAGAGAGGGAGAGAGAAGAGAGGAGGAGAGGGGGAGAGAGGGGAGAGAGAGAGAGAGCAGAGGAGGGGGAGAGAGAGAGACGGAGAGAGAGAGAGAGAGAGAGAGGGAGATGAGAGGAGGAGAGAGGAGGGAGAGAGAGAGAGAGGGGAGAGGAGAGAGAGAAAAGGTGGTGTGTGTGTTTGTCTTTTACTAGATTGACCATACTGATTAACATTTTTTTGGTTGTCAAACTATTATTAACTTTTACTCCTTCCTTATTTCATTATTTTCGACCTTGTCTCCATCAACCAATCATCATATTATTTATCTCTCTCCTCTTGCATCTCTACTTATTCAATGCAAATTTATTTTAATCTCTTCTTTCTTCTCTCTCTCTCCTCTCTCTCTCTCTCTTTCTCTCTCTCTTCTCTCTCATCTCTCTCCCTCTCTCTCTCCTCTCTCTCTCTCTCCTCTCTCTCTCTCTCTCTCTCTCTCTCTCTCTCTCCCCCTACCTCTTCTGGAGCGATAAGAGCCAACCAGCCATTCGATTCCCAACCTATTTACGTCTCAAGGAAGTGTCCATTCTACCAGGGGTGAAAAAAAGGGTCTGAGGGCACGGCAGGAAGGCAATACTGGGACTGCTGATGGAGAGTGAGGGACTGAAAGGTGATACTGATGGGTGAAGGAAATAAAAGGATACTAGGGTAGGTAAAGGAAGGTTAAGGGAGGACGACACAGGAGTGGGATATAAAAAACTTGGTAAAAGGTCTACGGTTATAGGTTGCCAGTTTACACTTAGGCATATATTTTAGCTGAATTGCTTCTTTTTTTATCTCTCTCTCGCTCTCTTTTTTAGGATTGCGTTATTCACCCATGGTGTTGTCCACGCGAGTCGGACTCGTGATCGTCAGTTTCACCCTCCCGGTGCGAGCTTTGAGCTCATTATTACCGATCTTAGGGAAATCCTCGGACCTCACACACCACACACCCCTATCTCCTTGCTCAAGGGGACAGTAACAGCCCGAATTAGTGAAAAAGAACAGTGAAAAAATTGCACCAGAAGGGAGGAGTCAAACCACTACCACGTGGCCGGAGGATTTCTTTCTACCTACTTTATCTTTTGGGGGGGCAATCTTTCTTTGTCTCGATTTTTTTGTGTGTGTTTTTTTTTTTTGTGTGTTGTGTGTGTTTGTGTGTGTGTGTGTTTTGTGTGTGTGTGTGTGTGGTGTGTGGGGTGTGGTGGTGGTGGTGGTGTGTGGTTTTGTGTGTGTGTGTGTGTGTTGTGTGTTTTGTTTTAAGGGAAAAAGGAGGGGGAAAAACCCCCCCCCCACCCCCCCCAAAAAAAAAAGGGGGGGGGGGAAAAAAAAAAAAAAAACCCCCCTTTTTTTTTTTTTTTTTTTTAAAAAAAAAAAACCCCCCCCCCCCCCCTTTTTTCCCCCCCCATAAATTCACAGCAAAAAAAAGGAGGGAGGAAAAAAAAAAAACAACACACAAAAAAAAAAACAACACAAAAAGCCCAAACCCCAAAAAAAGAAGAAAGAAAGAAAAGAGGAAGAGGAAAAAGGGAAAAGAAGGAAAAGAAAAAAAGAGAGAGAAAAGGGGAAAAGGGAGGGGGAAAGAAGGGGAGGGAGAGAGAGGGGAGAGAGGAGAGGAGAGAGAGGGGAGGGAGAGGGAGAGGGAGAAAGGGAGAGGGGAGGGGAAGAGGGAGGAGGGGAGAGAGAGGAGAAAAGGGGAGGAGAGAGAGGGGAGAGGGAGAGGGAGGGAGAGAGAGGAGGGAGGAGAGGGAAGGGGGAGAGAGGAGGAGAGAAGAGGGAGAGGGAGAGGGAGAGGGAGAGGGGAGGAGGGGAGAGGGAGGAGAGAGAGAGAGGGGAGAGAGAGGAGAGGAGAGGGGGCGGGGAGAGAGAAGAGGGAGAGGGAGAGGAGGGAGAGAGAAGAGGGAGAGAGGGGGGGGGTTCTCTATCATGGTGAAGGCTGTGGTGGGTCCAGAGTAACACGAAGTCTTGTCTGACCCGCCGACCAACCACAGAATACAAAGTGCGGTGAACCGGCAGCCTTCAGAAACAACGTCCATCGAGAAGAAGAATACAAGGGAATACAAAGGAAAGATATAAGAGAATAGACTTGTTTGTGTGGATTCTAGGAACTTCACGACCTCATATACAAGTAAAAATTAAGGGTGAAGTTGAAAGTTGAAGTAGTCATGGAAATTCTTCTGAAAATATGAAAAATGAGGTGAGAAAAAGATGATAAATGTATTTAATAAACTAATGCCACTATAGCTACTAGATGAGTGCCTAGTGGATTGACAAGGATGAGTGAAATTAGCCCCTTCACACCCAGATTTTTCCTTTGGCTATATAAAATCGTCTGTTGTTAGCCATTAAATAACGAAAAGTAACTAAATATACCAAATTAGCTAGTGGACAAGTATACTAAATAGGTCATAGCTATAAAACATTGCTTATATTAACTAAAAATCGTGTAATGGTAGTTATATTACAATGGAAATTACGTTCTGGGCCTCAAGGGCTCTTTAGGGGTGGGTCTATCAAGTCGGTCATGCACAAAACCACTATTCCAGATGTTCGCATGTTTAACGAAAAAGTGTTTAGATTCATTTGATTTCAACAATTTACCGACACTCTTTGATCCTTTATCGTTGTAAAAGTTTAATGGGATGATTATGAATCTGTCGTCTACGCTGATATCAAATCCCTAATATTTTTACAAACTTCAATCATAATTTATGTCTTCGTTCGAATAAGCTAAACAAGTACATTTCTTGTATTCTTTTTGCAAATGACATGTCTCTCAACACATTTTTTTTTTTTTATTATACGTTGCAGTCTCAAATTCATATACATCTTCTATAATAATTAGGGCACAAAACATTACACGGTATTTACGATGCGGCTGTACAAATGAATGATATCATATTCGGATGAACGTATGGAACTTATTCGTTCTGGCGATGAATCCTTTTAATTCACTTAGTTTTAATCACCTCCTGTTATTGCTGCTTTGATTTGAAGAATTTGTAAATCATGTCAACAAGATCATTATTTTTAAGGCCAAATATAGAGTTAAAAACCATTCATTAAATAGCTGACTTCATCGTTGATATTTCCTATAAGAAAGATACTTTATATTCATTTTTAAACTTCATATGTCATTTATATGGCTTATTGACAATTGGCTAAGATCGCTTTGAAATAGTTTCCTATCACTTGTTGTGGTTGGTTACTTTACTTTTGCCTTTCGTGTCATTTGCAAACTTTGAAATTGGTAGATAGATATATTTCACTTCGTCAATGGTAGGAGGAGGAGGAGGAGGAGGAGGAGGAGGAGGGGAGGAGGAGGAGGAGGAGGAGGAGGGAGGAGGAGGAGGAGGAGGAGGAGGAGGAAGGGGGAGGAGGAGGAAAAGAGGGAGGAGGAGAGGAGGAGGAGGAGGAGGAGGAGGAGGAGGAGGAGGAGGAGGAGGAGGAGAAAGGGGGAGGAAGAAGAAGAGGAGGAGGAGAAGGAGGAAGAGGAGGAGGAGAAGGAGGAAGAGGAGGAGGAGAAGGACTACGACGACATAGATATAAATAATGGTGTGACTGGGTTTGGAGGGAGACCGTGAAAGAGAGGCGATGAGAGGCGAGGAAAGGGACTGGAATGCATAAAAAAACGGGGCAGTGGGGGAAGAAAAAACGAAGAGAAAGTCGTGAAGGAGTCAGGTGGAAAACGTTAAGATAAAAGGCTGAAGAAGTTGGAAAGAGGAGGAGAAGGAAAAGGAGGAGGACGAGGAGCATTGAAGAGGCGTGATAGCAGTTGAGTGGAGAGAAGAGAGGCAAGATAGAAAGCTAAATGTTTTGAAGATAAACAAATTTCGCAAGATAAACTGAAAGGAAAAACGTCTTTATGGAGGAGAGGAGAGAAGAGAGGGGGGAAGAGAGAGGGGGAGAGAGAGAGAGGAGAAGGGGGAGAAGAGAGAAGGAGAGGGGAGAGGGGGGAGGAGGGGGAGGGAGAAAGAGAAGAGAGAGGGGGGGGAAGGAGAGGAGGAGAGAGAAGAGAGAGAGAGGAGAGGGGAGGAGGAAGAAGGGGGAGAGGGGAGAGAGAGGAGAGAAGGAGGGAGAAGAGAGAGGAAGGGAGAGAGAGAGGAGAGGGAAGAGGGAAAGAGAGAGAGAGGGAAAGGAGGGAGAGGGGAGAGAGAAAAGGGAAGAAGAGGAGAGGGGAAGGAAGAGAGAGAGAGAAAACATGTAAAGGGGAAAAAAAAAACCACGACTGCCTCGACACACATTAAAAAATAAAAAAAAAACAAATAAACACCACAAAAAAAAAAACCGCAGGTAAAAAAAAATCAGAGGTGAAAAAAAAACGATAAAATAAAACACCTCTTTCAGGGATTAACGAGCATTTTAGGAGGGCAATAATACGATCTACATAACATTAAAGAGATGTTTTCCCACCCCTCTCACCCTACCTTACCCTACCCAACGCTTAACCCACTCTTAACCCCAACCCTTTTCCCCTCTTTCGCCTAACGTCTTTATCGATAAACAAGGCAAAAAGAGACCCCAAATGTCCTTCCCTTTTGTCTCCTCTCTTGTCTCCCTCCACTAACCATCCTTCTCTCTCTGTCTCTCCTTCATCCTCCTTATCTCCTTCCCTCTCCCTCCACTAACCCACCTTCTTACTCCCCTCCTTCTCTTTCTGTCTCTCCTTCCTCCTCCTTTATCCCCTTCCCTCTCCCTCCACTAAACCTACCTTTCTACTCCATCCTTCTCCCTGTCTCTCTTTCCTTCTCTTTATCTCCTTCCCTCTCCCTCCACTAACCCACCTTTTTTTCCATCTTCTCTTCTGTCTTCCTTCCTCCCTTTAAAAACCCCCCTTCTGACTCCACTAAAAAACCACCTTTCTATCCATCCCCTTTTCCCCCGTCTCTTTTCCTTCTCTTACCCCCCTCCCCCTCCCCCCCCCTGGGGCCCCTTTGGACAAACACGACAAAGACATGCCAACTGATCAGAATGCCCTCGGGCCCCCACAAGGGGCAGTCCGGGGGGATTTTTTGCGGCCGGCAGCGACCGTCCTGCAGCCGACTGGTGATTCGCCGGGAAGAAACTCAGCGTTTATTGAATCAGGCAGGTCGTCCCCGGCAGCGGCGGTGGCGGGGACGGCGCTCAGACACGCGGGAAAATTGTGATTATGGAGCTAAGATAGATCCTTACTCACCCCAACAGCCACGACCTCCACCTCCTCCTACTCCTTCAATTACTCCTCCTACTCCTTCTTCTCCTTCTAGATTCTTAGTCCCACCAAAAGCGGGGGGCCCCTCCCCCTACCCTTACTTACTCCTTCCACAAAACCCCCCTCACAACCCCCACCTCCCCCCTTTTTTCCTCCTCTTTTAATACTCCCCCTAGTCCTCAGCCCCATAAAACCCAAAAATTCCCCCCCCCCCCTCCCCCCTCCGCTTCTATTCCCCGCCAGCCATTCTCCCCAAAAAATCCCTTATAATCGAGCCAAAAAACCCCAAAAAATTTTCCACACGACCACACCACGACCATAATCTCCCTAAAGCCATCACAATCTCCCCAACACCAACATGAACTCCCCCAAACCTCCACAACTCTCCAACCACCCCCTTTACTATACTACTACCACTCCTTTCCTCCTTCCCCAACTCTATCCTAAACTCCCCAAAGCCTCCACAACTCTCCAACCACCCCCCCTACTATACTCTACCACTCCTTTCCTCCTTCCCCAACTCTATCCTAAACTCCCCAAAGCCTCCACAACTCTCCAACCACCCCTACCACCCCTTCCCTCCTTCCCCAACACCCTCCTCCCAATCAACAGTTCAGTCTCTCCCCCTTTCTTCCTCTCGCAGTCTGTCTTCTCTTTCAATTTTCTCTCTCGACGGCCGCTTCTCGTCCACCTGTCGCCCACTCACACAATTTTACCCCTTCAACGTTTTTTCCCGACGTTTTTTTCCCTCTCTCGTGCTCGCTTATCTCTTCTCTCCCTGTTTCCTTCGTTCCTCTGTTCATCCCGGCGTCCCTATCCTTCCCTTTTCCTTTCCTCTTCCTTCCCTCTTCCCCTCTGTCTTCCCGGTCCTTACAGCGTCCCACACATGCCCCTCACTTTATCGTAAACCCCAAACCATTCCTTCCTCGACTTTCATTTCCTGCCCTCACCTCCACACAGATGAGGTGGGTCTTTTTTTTTTCCTTTCTCCTTTCTTTTATTTATTCTCTTACGCTATCTCGTATTTGCCTTTTCACATCTTCAACTACCATTATATAAAACTTGTGTATAAACTCTCTCTCTCTCTCTCTCTCTCTTCTCTCTCTCTCTCTCTCTCTCTCTTCTCTCTCTCTCTCTCTCTCTCTCTCTCTCTCTTCTCTCTCTCCTCTCTCTCTCTCTCTCTCTCTCTCTCTCTCTCTCCCTCTCTCTCTCTCTCTCTCTCTCTCTCTCTCTCTCTCTCTCTCTCTCTCTCTCTCTCTCTCTCTCTCTCTTCTCTCTCTCCCCTCTCTCTCTCTCTCTCTTCTCTCTCTCTCTCGCTCATCTTCCCCTCTTTTCCCCTCCCAGCCTATATATAACTCCCATCCCTACTTCCCATCCTCGCCTCCCAACACGACCTACATCTCCTTCCGTCGTTTCGCAGTTGACAAAGGCATCGGTGAACGGCCTGCTGGATCCCCGTTTGACAAGTGTGTGTATGTGTGTGCGTGTGCGTGTGCGTGTGCGTGTGCGTGTGCGTGTGCGTGTGCGTGTGCGTGTGCGTGTGTGTGTGTGTGTGTGTGTGTTAGAATGACACACTACTACTTGTACATGTATTGCACCATGTTGTGTTATTAAGCACTGTTGCGTCAGCGAGCAGCGGGCTAGCCTTGAACGCCAGCCGGTGAGAAGCAGCGAGGATAAGTGAGTGGCTATTGTCAGCCAACGAGGCTTCGCTAAGGGTAAGTGAGAGATAGATAAACCAAGGCCAAGAGAGAGGCCCTTATTCCCTTGGCCTTGGGGTAAACTATAAGATGCCTCGCGTCCCTCCGCCAAACATCTGCAGGGACAGAATACCCATGACACGTTACCCTGACAATGAAGGTGCCAGGTTGATGACGTGAGGCACCACTGTACGTTGCAGTGAGTGGAGTGTGAGTCAACCAGGAACGCGAGAGGTTGGCCCTGACTCGAAGGGTGGCGGGCAGGAACTGGCCTTGCCCTGTGGAGAGAGTCAGCCGGAGAGTCCACAGCTGCGAACTGATAAACACTAATGCGTTGGGACGTATATAATGTTCTTCACAATACACACAAGCATTGCAAGCCAGCCAAACAACCTCGGAGCGATACTCACATTAACGTAAGAGCAGACATTAGTGGGAGTGATGGTGGAAGTTTGCGCACCAGCGAATGTCATCCATGTTCTAGTTGCTATTCTATTGTCTATCCATTGTTCTGCTACTATTCCATTATCAAGACACCAATGGTCCAGAGGGGAATATGTAGGAACTAATCACTTGCCGTCAATGTTCTAGAGTGTTACGAGGAAAAAAAACCGCTAGAACATTGCACTTGTGAGGTTCTCTTTACTTCCCAATGATTTTGGCTTTATAGCGTTCGGATGGATTTTCGCTACTGCTTGTTCACTTGTCTTGTTACCTCCGCCAACGAAGTTGGCGGGGTTATGTTTTCACCCCGATCTGTCTGTCTGTCTGTCTGTCTGTTTGTTAGTGTACAGGATTTCTCGATAAGTTACGAATAGATTTGGACCAAACTCGGTATACCAAGTCTATTTGGTATAAGGAAGAACTGATTTGATTTTGGATGAAATCTATTGACAACTGTTGCCATGGCAACCAATTGATGGACAATTCGGGCGGACGTATGCGCTCATACTGAGTGCATATACTATATATATATTATATATATATATATATAATATATATATATATATATATATATATATATATATATATATATATATATATATATATATATATATATTAATATAATATATATATATATATATATATATATCTATATATATATATATATATATATATATATTATATATATTATTTTATTTATTTATTTTTTTTACTTTTTTTTTTTTTTTTTTAAATCGAATCACAACTGTTGCCATGGCAACCAATTGGGTGAAATATTGGGCGGAGGTAATGCGCTCTACTGAGTGCCCCCCCCCCCCTAGTTCAGTAGTGTGTCCCAAGTTAACTCTGTACTTTTTCCTCTTTTTCATATGTGAGTTTCATACCAACGCAGTATTCATTCAACAGTGTTCATTTCTACTGTAGGATAATCTTGCTGTGGGCCCACAATCCTTGCAACATTTCAAGGTACACTGGTTAAGGGTACGCATCAATTAGGACATGAAGTGGTGAGTGACCGAGCAATGTGGCAGTATTGTAGAACGAAATACTATTTACCTAACAAATATTGCTACGTTACGTTTATGTGAGGACGCTGGTTATCTTCCACCCCTTGAATGGTTAATGTTAGGTCAGCATTCATGGTGGCCTCTCGCCCCGCCGCCCCACCACACACAGACTCAGCCAGTCAGGCCTGAACCAGGGACAAGCCACTCGCCACGTCAGGCACACCCCGCCCTTGGCAAACTAGCTGGTGGTCACTGGCCTCCTTGTTGCGTGCCAGCCTATGCTACTCTCTGACTTTTATAGGAAATTGTAAAAATAAAGAGCAATGAAAATGGTAATGATGATGATAAGATTTTCATCCTATCTACACACTTTGCAAGTACCAACTACAAGGTTATTGACTATACAAAGCGCCGCCACGTCAGCACGAAATAGGCGGACTCGAACCGCTGACCGAATGCACAGGGACGCTGCACATTGCGATGTCACGTCTCTACCAACCTTGCCACCCTGACGGGCGTAATGATGATGATAAAGAAGATAAAAATAATGAATATAATAAAGGTTATAACAATAGTAGTTATATTTATATAGATTATTTATCATATACGGCTAATTAGAGTAACTATCAGGGATTGAAAACATACTAGCTATAGTGTGGGTGTGTTCATAATCACTTTGTCAGGGCTTACAAGTCTCTCTGAGTATCAAACCTTTGTTCAGTGTACGTATACTGCAAGATGTTATTTCTACACAAGACTACAGACACACTTGCAATTTCCTCTCCTTCCACTCCAATGATTTCAAAAATTCTTTTTCATTAATACTGGAGTTGAAATCTGAAAGCGTTAAAATGACCATCAGTGAATAACAACTCTGTAAAATAACTCGGTCAAACAGACTTCTAGAACATGTGCAAGTGTGTGTGTGTTTGTGTGTGGTGTGTGTGTGTGTGTGTGTGTGTGTGTGTGTGTGTGTGTGTGTGTGTGTGTGTGTG
>JACEEZ010003857.1:77500-87500 GCA_016584305.1 Chionoecetes opilio
GGGGAGGAGGGGGCAGAGGGACCCAAGCGATATCAAACACAGACCACATCAGTAATTGCTTCTGCCTCTCCTCACTCCTGCCTCTTCCTCCTCCTCCTCTTCCTTCTCCTCTTCCTCTTCCTCTTCCTCTTCCTAATATCCCTCGTCGAAGAAAACAACAGCGTCCTTTTTTTTGTAATACGTGTGTGGTTTTCCAATTGCGAGGGAGAAAAGTTTTATACTAATATGCTTTTTGTCTGTCTGTCTGTCTGTCTGTCTGTCTGTCTGTCTGTCTGTCTGTCTGTCTGTCTGTCTGTCTGTCTGTCTGTATGTTATGTCTTCTTTCTCATTTATGTATGTGTACCTATATGTATGTGTGTATGTATGCATCTATGTATGCTTAACAAATCACTATGTAAAGGCGTGTTACCCTTGGCCCCTCAAACTCGCCTATTTCTCTACTATTTTTTCGCTCCATTTCTTGTGGGTTTGTTTTTGGTGCCTTGTTCCCCCTTCCCTCCCTCCCTCCCCTACATCCATCCCCCTTCCCCCCATATCTCCCTCCCTCCATCCCCCTACCCCGCCCCTCACCTCATCCAGGGCTTGGCATCGCTTCATCCATCTTCATCCCTAATCCCTGGACGCCACACCTCAGACTCCAAGACACACCCACTTTTCTCACCTGTTCACCTAACCTTACCTGCCAATTCTCACCTGCAACCGATTCCTCTACCGATTCCTCTACCATTCCCTCACTTCCATTCCATTGCCTTCATTCCCTCTTACACTTCCCTGCTTCAATCCCAAGTCTCCATTCCTCTACCATCTCCTCATTTTCCATTCCAATCCTTCATTCCCTTCCTACACTTCCCTTCTTCCCTCCCAAATATCCAACCTCGAATCCCTTCCCTTGCCATTCTATCCCTTCATTCCCTTCCTACACTTCCCTTCTTCCCCTCCCAAATATCCAACCTCGAATCCCTTCCCTTGCCATTCTATCCCTTCATTCCCTTCCTACACTTCCCTTCTCCCCTCCCAAATATCCAACCTCGAATCCCTTCCCTTGCCATTCTATCCCTTCATTCCCTTCCTACACTTCCCTTCTCCCCTCCCAAGTCTCCAACCTCGATTAGTTTCCAAACACAATATCTAGGACCACCTACTAACATTTCCCCTTGTCCCCTTTGAACCTCTCCCATCCTCCCCTGCTTCGTCTCTTTGTCCTCCTCCCAGCACCCATCCTTATAAATATCTAAGAACCTTTTCCTGTCCTCCAACCTTTCCACAGTAAGTATTCTACCATTCCTTTAACTTCAGTGCAATTTTAATCTCAGATAATCCTCTAACCTTTTCCACTCCCTTTCCTCTAGCTTTGAACTCTCCACTGAATCTCCTCTTACATCTCTCTTCCACTATCCTTGGGCGTTATTTGGTTGATTTGGGCGTGTTTATTGGTTCATTTGGGCGTGCTTATTGGTTGATTTGGGCGTGTTTATTGGTTGATTTGGGCGTGCTTATTGGTTGATTTGGGCGTGTTTATTGGTTGATTTTGGCGTGTTTATTGGTTGATTTTGGCGTGCTTATTGGTTGATTTGGGCGTGCTTATTGGTTGATTTGGGCGTGTTTATTGGTTGATTTGGGCGTGTTTATTGGTTGATTTGGGCGTGTTTATTGGTTGATTTGGGCGTGCTTATTGGTTGATTTGGGCGTGTTTATTGATTGATTTGAGCGTGTTTTTGTTGATTTGAGCTTGTTATTTATATATTTGGGCGTGTTTATCGGTTGATTTCAGCGTGGTTTAGGTTGAATTGTACGTTTAACAGTCTTTATTCTAGTACTCTTTCACTCTTGACTCGTTTAGCCTTATTTTCTTATCCTTCTCTTCACTATCTTCAACCCTTCCCTATCGCCTTCACAGCACCCCTCTTACACCCTCCTAGAACCTTCATTATAATGCAATACACTCTTAGGTCCTACAGCCTTTTCCTCCTTCCTCTTTCCACACCCTTTCTTGAGGAGCCCCGTGTGGTAAGCCAGTCAGCTGCGGATCCACCTAGCACACACAAACTTGATAAATAACAAATAGTAATGAACTGACAGCCGCAAACTTTTCACAATAGAAGGAGTTGAAAGTTTCCCCGAGGGAGTGGGAAGCCCTTTCTTTTCCCTCACACGGCCCAAGATTTTGTTCATAAGTTTACTAAATCCTTCGCCCTCACACTGATTATGTTATTTTTTGTTGTTGTTGTTGTTCCCTATTCTTACTTTACGTCAAGATTAGGAAAGTCCTCCCTCAAACCCCACAAGGTTCAAATTACATTACTGAGTCAAGAGTTTTGTTGGGCGTGCTTTGTTTCTTCGATAAATTCATCAAAGAGAGAGTTATGGAGTTAGGGAGAGAGTTAGAGAGAGAGAGAGAGAGAGAGAGAGAGAGAGAGAGAGAGAGAGAGAGAGAGAGAGAGAGAGAGAGAGAGAGAGAGAGAGAGAGAGAGAGAGAGAGAGAGAGAAGACTTCAAAACTCACTTTTCGCTTACTAAGACTTGACTCGACTTTCTAAGACTACACTTGTCTCCTGACCTTAATAAGCAAGTCACCTCTTGCCAATTAAAAATAATCAAATGATACTCCTGAAACTGTTTCGATCGTCTCATAGTAGCCTTCGTATTTCCTTAACTCACTCATGTCATTCAGTCCTCTGCCAGCCCTGACAGCATACACTACCAGGTTCGTTCTTATATTAATTTAACTTCCAATGTCTTCCAACTCTTTCCAGCTTGTGGTTTTTTTAGGTAAATATTTTCATTCTAATATATGTAATTTTTGTCTATTTTTACATTGAATTTTAATAAGTGCAATAATGTTTTAGCCTGATGATGTCAATAGTTTGGGGAAACGTTGCTCATTAAACCTCAACAGGAGGTTAAGAGGACATGTATGAAGACGAGTATTTATGTTGCCCTGAAAACCATATATATATATATATATATATATATATATATTTAAAGTATATACGGGCAGGAGATTTTCTCTGAGACAGATCTCGTTAAAAGTGATAGCTACTTCAGCGTTTATTATCTTTATATTGTTTATCATATAAATTATATCTTTGAATTTCAAAATTTTAATTTCAAAATTTTAATTTTAAAATTTCTTTATTATTTATATATATTATATAATATATATATATATATATATTATATATATATATATATATATATATATTTATAATATATATATATATATATATATGTTTATTATCAGCGTTAAAATATCTTGAAAAAGATAATAAACGCTGAACTAGCTAGCACTTTTAACGCTATATAGAGATAGAGATAGATATATAGATATATAGATATCTTTCTCTCTCTCATATTTTTGTTTGATATCCTGGCTTTTACAGCGATGCCTCCTCCGCTTCCCCTTCCCCTCTCTTCCCCTCTTCCATCCCTCTCCATCTCCTCTCTTCCTCCTTTTAGTATTTTTTCATATTTTTCTTTTTTCCGTGTTTTATAGCTTGTCTTTTTTATAGCACTCGTTTTTCACATTTTTCATTTGTATTGTTTTGTTTCCTTTTCATGTTGTACAATTTTCTTTTAAACTGCAACTGTTTGTAATGTATATGAACATTTCTTACTATCTATTTTGATATGCACTTTACTGTAATGTTCGTAATCTTTAGTGTCTTACTTATCTCCATCATTTTATTCTTAAAATGTATATCCGCTACTCTCTCTCTCTCTCTCTCTCTCTCTCTCTCTCTCTCTCTCTCTCTCTCTCTCTCTCTCTCTCTCTCTCTCTCTCTCTCTCTCTCTCTCTCTCTCTCTCTCTCTCTCTCTCTCTCTCTCTCTCTCTCTCTCTCTCTCTTATTTTGTTTGGAGTATAAACATAGTATTGTTAATTATCTATGTTCCTATACAGTTTGTCATCTTTCTTTATCCCCAGAGTTGAAATGTATATAAATATGATTTTTTGAGGGAATACGTATGTGAAAATATGGATAGAATATGTTATGTTTTTAAATATCTTTTTACATGAGTACTTTGCTTTGTGCTTACCTTCAGTTCTACTCATGCCCTTCCTCCTCCTCCTTGTCCTCCTCCTCCTCCTCCTCGTGACTCCCTCAACCAAACATGTGTTCCTTGTCTCACCCATAATCATGCGGAGCTGTCACCTTTCTTGGGGGAGTGATTGAGTGTTCTTTGCCCTCCTCCTCCTCCTCCCCCAACCCTCCTCCTCCTCCAAGCCATCCATCAGCCCGCCAAGCTCCACCTATCAGCGTCGTGGTGGATCAGCAGCTGTCTTCCACCACCACAATTACGGATCAACAACAACTATTCTTCTCTCTCCCCCTCCTTCTCCTTTTCCTCCTCCTCCTCCTCCTGAGAATCCTTAAAGACATAGGTATCATTATTCTCTCTCAGATTGTATTCTTTGTTTCCTTGATTTCCTTGGAAGTGATGTGTGTGTGAGGGGAGGTTTTCTTTTTTTACTTTGAAATGCTTGAGTTAGGTGGTGGTGGTGCTGATGGTGGTGACAGGGAGTGGCAGTGAGTGACAGTGAGTAAATGCAAGACTGAAAGTGACCGCGACAATGACGACAGAGAGTTTTGCATGGTGGGTAAGAGAGAGAGAGAGAGAGAGAGAGAGAGAAATGGGATATATATGCACGTTGATTTTTACATGTTGCAGTAATGATAATAATGATTCACAAAACGCGTGGCTAAATACACAAGCTCGCACAACTAATGAATGAAAACACACAAACAGTTATACAAACAACCAAACTTAATAAAGCACACGAACCATTGAGCTCACTCGCTGTGGTCACGAAGAATCATTATCATCCCCACCACCGTCACAATCATCACGCAATCATCACAACCAGTATCATCACACACCATCTTCACCACCACCACCACTATCATTATCATCCGTCGGTGTTATCACTTTCATCATCACTATCATCATCACCAACTAGCATCATTAATATCACTATCAGCACACAGGACTACCATCAGCACCATCACCATGCGCACACAGACAGCCAGACAGACAGACGACAGACAGACAGACAGACAGTCATACACACAAACAGACAGACAGTCATACAAACAAACAGTCATACAAACAAACAGACAGACAGACAGTCATACAAACAAACAGACAAGTCATACAAACAAACAATCATACAAACAAACAGACAAACATACAGTCATACAAACAAACAGACAAACATACAGTCATACAAACAAACAGACAGACAGTCATACAAACACAGACAGACAGACAGTCATACAAACACAGACAGTCATACAAACACAGACAGACAGTCATACAAACAAACAGACAGACAGTCATACAAACAAACAGACACAGTCATACAAACAAACAGACAGACAGTCATACAAACAAACAGACAGACAGACAGTCATACAAACAAACAGACAGACAGACAGTCATACAAACACAGACAGACAGACAGTCATACAAACACAGACAGACAGACAGTCATACAAACAAACAGACAGACAGTCATACAAACAAACAGACAGACAGTCATACAAACAAACAGACAGACAGTCATACAAACAAACAGACAGACAGTCATACAAACAAACAGACAGACAGTCATACAAACAAACAGACAGACAGTCATACAAACAAACAGACAGACAGTCATACAAACAAACAGACAGACAGTCATACAAACAAACAAACAAACAGACAGTCATACAAACAGACAGACAGTCATACAAACAAACAGACAGACAGTCATACAAACAAACAGACAGTCATACAAACAAACAGACAGACAGACAGACATACAAACAGACAGTCATACAAACACAACAGACAGACAGTCATACAAACACAACAACAGACAGTCATACCGAATCATACAAAAAACAGACGAGACAGTCATACAAACAACGAGTCATACAAACAAACAGACAGTCATACAAACAAACAGACAGACAAACAGACAGTCATACAAACAAACAGACATACAGACAGTCATACAACCAACACAGAACAGACAACAACAACAGACAGTCATACAAACAAACAACAGACACATACAAACAAACAATCAACAACAACAGACATCAACACGACATACAGACAGTCATACAACAACAAACAAACAGACAGACAGACAGACATACAAACAGACAGTCATACAAACAAAAAGACATACAGACAGACAATCATACAAAAAAAACAGACAGACATACAGACAGTCATACAAACAAACAGACATACAGACAGTCATACAATCATACAAACAAACAGACAGACAGACATACAGACAGTCATACAAACAAACAGACATACAGACAGTCATACAATCATACAAACAAACAGACAGACAGACATACAACACAGTCATACGACATCATACAATCATACAACAACATACAGACATCAGACACTACAACAAACAATACAGACAGTCATACAATCATACAAACAAACAGACAGACACAGTCATACAATCATACACAGACATACAACAGAAACACAACAGACAACAGACAGTCATACAATCATACACAACAGACAGTCATACAATCATACAAACAAACAGACAGACAGAAAGTCATACAATCATACAAACAAACACAGACAGACAGAATCATACAAACAAACAAACAGACAGTCATACAATCATACAAACAAACAGACAGACAGAATCATACAAACAGACAGACAGACAGTCATACAATAATACAAACAAACAGACAGTCATACAAACAAACAAACAGACAGTCTTACAAACAAACACAGACAGACAGTCATACAATCATACAAACAAACAGACAGACAGACAGTCATGCAATCATACAATCAAACAGACAGACACAGTCATACAATCATACAAACAAACAGACAGACAGTCATACATCAACAAACAAACACACAGACAGTCATACAATCATACAAACAAACACAGACAGACAGTCATACAATCATACAAACAAACAGACAGACAGACAGAATCATACAAACAGACAGGCAGACAGTCATACAATACATCATACCTACAAACAGACAGACAGACAGTCATACAATCCATTATACCTACAGACAGACAGACAGACAGACAGTCATACACACATACAAACAAACAGTTATACAATCATACAAACAGACAGACAGATACAGTCATACAAACAATCATACAAACAGACAGACAGATACAGTCATACAATCATACAAACAGACAGACAGATAGACACTCATACAATCATACAAACAGACAGACAGATACAGTCATACAATCATACAAACAGGCAGACAGATACAGTCATACAATCATACAAACAGGCAGACAGATACAGTCATACAAACAGGCAGACAGATAGACAGTCATACAATCATACAACAGGCAGACATATAGACAGTCATACAATCATACAAACAGGCAGACATATAGACAGTCATACAATCATACAAACAGGCAGACATATAGACAGTCATACAATCATACAAACAGACAGACAGATAGTCATACAATCATACAAACAGACGACAGATACAGTCATACAATCATACAAACAGGCAGACAGATAGACAGTCATACAATCATACAAACAGGCAGACATATAGACAGTCATACAATCATACAAACAGGCAGACATATAGACAGTCATACAATCATACAAACAGGCAGACGTATAGACAGTCATACAATCATACAAACAGACAGACAGATACAGTCATACAATCATACAAACAGGCAGACAGATACAGTCATACAATCATACAAACAGGCAGACAGATACAGTCATACAATCATACAAACAGGCAGACAGATAGACAGTCATACAATCATACAAACAGGCAGACATATAGACAGTCATACAATCATACAAACAGACAGACAGATAGACAATCATACAATCATACAAACAGGCAGACAGATAGACAGTCATACAATCATACAAACAGACAGACAGATAGACAGTCATACAATCATACAAACAGGCAGACAGATAGACAGTCATACAATCATACAAACAGGCAGACAGATAGACAGTCATACAAACAAATAAACAGACAGTCAGTCAGCCATACAAACATACAGACAGACAGAGTCAGTCATACAAACATACATACAGATAGACAGACAGAGACAGTCAGACAAGCATACAAACAGACAGACAGACATCAGCGCCAGAAGCTTAGTGGCATCTCCCAGAAATCAACTTTCACCATTAACCTACTTCATACGTGGCTGAGCATCCATTACCTTAAGGGCACGTATTACATGTATTACAGGTGCCGCCAATACAACCCTGTACACCTACTCCCAGGGATTACATGTATCACAGCAAATTACTTATATCACATACATACACATCACTAGCTTATGTCATTGATACAAACTAAAGACCTATTGTGTAGACATACTGACAGGTGTAAAAATATAAGACACGGGCTGAGAAGTGTGTGCGTGTCCAGCCTGTGTCTCCTTCATCGCCTGTTTTGAAGTCGATTTATTATATTACTTAAAGAAATTCAGTATATTACATGACTTCACTATCAATATTACAATCATTATTTTAGTACTATCACAAATATTACTCTTTAGATAGATACTTAAGATAGCTGTTACAATCAAAATCACTGCGTTACTCCAATCCTCCAAGAAGTAATAATATATAACTATAACAATGGATACAAGCCTTTACTTAAATACATTAGCTATTACATTACCAGTTATTACCATGAGCATAACGTTGTCTCTATTGTAATCTTCAAACTGTTCAAGACGTATTACATGAATTATATAGATACACCACTAATATATTATTCCCAACTCTCTCTCTCTCTCTCTCTCTCTCTCTCTCTCTCTCTCTCTCTCTCTCTCTCTCTCTCTCTCTCTCTCTCTCTCTCTCTCTCTCTCTCTCTCTCTCTCTCTCTCTCTCTCTCTCTCTCTCTCTCTCTCTCTCTCTCTCTCTCTCTCTCTCTCTCTCTCTCTCTCTCTCTCTCTCTCTCTCTCTCTCTCCCAACAACCGAAGAATAAAAAACAATGATAAAATGATAAAAAAGATAAATAGTAGTAATATTAATAATAATATAATAACAATAACGATAATAACAATAACAGCGTTGCACCGGTAATTACTGTATAGACGCCGCAGCTATTATCGTTCGCGCGGCCTCGTAATTACCTTGCAATTAAGGATACATCAACCCCTCCAGCTGGGAAAGGCCGGCGAGGAACAAACATTATAGATTAAACTGTATTTTGGCCTGGCTTTCCCACACCCTGATTATTGATCCCTAATAATGGGGTGCATAGGGAAGGGGGGCGGGGTGAAGATGTTTCATGGGGGGTGAAGGGGTGTTATTATTCTTCCCCTCACCCCTCCTATCCTCTATTCTCCTTCTTCCTCCTCTTTTTTCCCCTCTCTCTCGTCTTTCCATTCCTGTCCTCGACCCTTCTTCTTAATACCGTCCTTCCCCCCTTCCTTCCTTCCTTCCTTACGTCTATTCTTTGTTACCGGTGCTTTCTATTTCCAACTTTATTTATCTCCTGATATTTCTTATTTTTTTGTTCTCATTCTAGATATTTATCTCCGCCAACGAAGCTGGAGGGGTTATGTTTTTACCCCGGTTCGTTCGTTCGTTCGTTCGTTCGTTCGTTCGTTCGTTCGTTCGTTCGTTCGTTCGTTCGTTCGTTCGTTTTGTTCGTTCGTTTTCGTTCGTCGTTCGTTCGTTCGTTCGTTCGTTCGTTCGTTCGTTCGTTCGTTCGTCGTTCGTTCGTTCGTTCGTTCGTTCGTTTGTTCGTTGTTCGTTTCGTCGTTCGTTCGTTCGTTCGTTCGTTCGTCGTTCGTTCGTTGGTCGTTTCGTTCGTTCGTTCGTTTCGTTTCGTTCGTTCGTTCGTCGTTCGTTCGTTTCGTTCGTTCGTTCGTTCGTTCGTTCGTTCGTTCGTTCGTTCGTTCGTTCGTTCGTTCGTTCGTTCGTTCGTCGTTCGTTCGTTCGTTCGTTCGTTCGTTCTTCGTTCGTTTCGT
>JACEEZ010003857.1:92500-108508 GCA_016584305.1 Chionoecetes opilio
AGCGAGAGCGAGAGCGAGAGCGAGAGCGAGAGCGAGAGCGAGAGCGAGAGAGAGAGCGAGAGAGAGAGAGAGAGAGAGAGAGAGAGAGAGAGAGAGAGAGAGAGGAAGAATAGAGGGAAGGAGGAGAAACACGTCCATCTCTTCCTCTTCCTTGGCACGCCGTAGAGAAACAAGAGAGAGAGAGAGAAGAATAAAAGGAAAGGAAGAGAAACACGTCACTCAAACACAACCCCATCCAAGTTCTCCTTAAAGACCCAGAATACACAACGTCTTCCTTCTGGGTTTCGGGTCTCCATTTTGGACACGCTGATGGAGGCATTGTTAGTACTCCCTGTTAAAACCCACCCTCCTACGCCCCCTTCTCCCCACCCTCCTACCCCTCCTTCTCCTCCTACTCCTTTCTTCCCCTCCGGTGGGTTCCTCAATGAGTCTCCTGGCTACACTAATTACAAGAAGCAAAACACCCATCTCGACACTCCCTACCCCCTCCCTACACCCTCCCCTACCCCCTCCAGCACCCAAAGTCTTAGCTGTCAATAGCGACGCCAGACTAATTGTGCGGAAAATATGTCTGTTGGGAATTTAGGGAAGGGAGAAAGTGCGGCAAGGAAGGAAGGAAGGAGGGAAGGAAGGAGAAGGAGGGAAGGGAAGGAAGGAAGGAGGGAACAACGCCTCAGTGAAGATAAATGAAGAGGGAAGGAGTGACAGGAGGAATAAGAGGTTAAGAGGGGAAGGAGGAGAGAGGGTAATAATAGTGCAGAATGAGGGTAAGGAAGTGAGGGGTTGATGAATGTGAAATGAGACGGGAAATAGATGATTAGATACACAGCATGTCAAGAGTCAAATGAGGAAACCAGAGAAAATGTTGAAAGCAGGAAGCTAATTATGTTACCCAAGAGAAAAGCGAATAAAAAACTGAAGAGCATGAACTGGAGACACAATAGTTAAGAATTAATGATACCTCGCATGAGACAAACAAGGAAGTGAATAAATACAAAAAATAGCCTCCAACATAGACCAGTGTATACCTGGACTGCACATGCGACAATGTTTTGAATAGCGGGGCTGCATAAGGGCCTGCGGGGCGCTCTACAAAAATGTATAGTGGTCTATGGACTATCATACAAACTGGTTTATCAGTATATATGATATACTATTATCTTCGTAAATGTTTGTTCTATAATATTATCAAATAAGAAACAGTAAAACACGCTAAAGAAATGCCATTACGAGACTGTGAAGAAATATGCATGAACTTAATATTCACTTAACTCTTCGCCATTTAAAACTTTGCGAGTCAACTTTTATCATGAAGGGTATCAATAGAAGCTCAATTGTATTAGCTTTCCATTGCTATATTTCGTTATCTGATAAATTAATTAGAACCAGGCATAAATTAGCGTTAAATAAATAAAAAAATCATCAATCGGGTAATTTTCCCGATTGATGATGTTATTTATTTACTTATATGTTTCGTTTAAGATAAATGAATTAGTACCATGTATAAATTAGCGTTGACTAAATAAATAACCTTATCAATCGGGAAAATTACCAGATTGATGATTTTATTTATTTAGTTAACGCTAATTTATGCATGGTTCTAATTAATTTATCATATAACGAAATATAGCAATGGAAAGCTAATAATATTGTACTTTTATTGATACCCTTATGATAAAATTTGACTCGCAAAGTTTTAAATGGCGAAGAGTTGAAGTGAATATTAAGTTCATGCATATTTCTTCAGTCTCGTAATGGCATTTCTTTAGCGTGTTTTACTGTTTTTTATTTGATAATATTATAGAACAAACATTTACGAAGATTACAGTATATCATATATACTGATAAATCAGTTTATATGATCCGTATACATATATATATATATATATGAATCCGAGCGGCCCTCCGACTTCAGGCCCTTGCGCGACAGGCCGATATTCCGTGCACAGTCCAGGTATACAGTGGTCTATGCCTCCAAATATATAAGGCAAAGAACACGGAAAACCGAACACTGATAAGAATGTGAATCCAGAAAGATGAGGAAGTGAGACAAACAGGCAAAGACAAAGACATAATATAAAGACAGATGATGAAGAAGAAGGAGGAAGAACATCAAAAGACAAGATGAATAGATATAAAACTTCAATTAATTAGCAAAATCAGGCAGAAAAAAATAGAAGCAAATATTACTGATTAAAGAGATAAACAGAGACAGAGAGAGAGAGAGAGAGAGGGAGAGACAGAGAAGGAGAGACAGAGAGACAGAGAGAGAGGAGAGAGAGAGAGAGAGAGAGAGAGAGAGAGAGAGAGAGAGAGAGAGAGAGAGAGAGAGAGAGAGAGAGAGAGAGAGAGAGAGAGAGAGAGAGAGAGAGAGAGATCAAAGCAAAACAAAATTAAAAGACTTCCCTCTCACACATTTTAACTATACTCTCTCTTCCATCTCTCTTCCCTCCCATTCTCCTTCAATCTCCCCCCCCCCCTTTTCAAGTTGGAGGTTGGAGGGAAGGGGAGGAGAAGGAGGGGGATAATATGTCTCACACCCCAGGACAAAGACCCAAATATGCCAAGAATGTCATAAAATGTTCAATAAGTAAAGAAAAGTATGCTACGCTCCAATATACATAGCGAATAACACCATGGCTTAACACAACATACCAACCTGAATGCTAAATACACATAAATACAATTTTCTTCAATATACCTTAATGTTTCTATTCAACTCGCAAACGTATACCTATGTTTTGTCTTTTCACATACATTATTCACTTACTCATCTGTTTTAATTCACCTAGGCTACTCATTTATTCATACACTTGTCTGTATTTATATCATCCTAAAAATGACTCGCCCATTTTTCTAGTTGACTTACTCAAAAATGTATAATATTGTTTGTTTTCCTCGTCAATTTACTCACTAATTTCATCTTATCTGTGATTCACCTATACTCACTGAGTCGTATACACCTCGACATATCTCTCCCTTAAGATGTACTCATTAGTTCTGACTCACCTATACCTACGAGCATGTTTCTTGCCTATTACTCACTTCGTCCACCTACGCCCATGTTTTTTTACTACTTACTCACAAACTCATCTATTTTCACCAATTACAGGTTTGTTCTGACTCATCTATCTACCTATACCTATATTATACCCCCATTACTCACTAACCCCTGTTTTACCCACCTATACAATGACCCATCTACTCATCAACACTTATATTTCCCTCACTAACTTATTCACTAACCTGTTTTCACCTACCTATACCAAAATCCACCACTTATATTATGTGTATATAATATTATGACAACACTGGATAAACTTACACTTGCTTATGAGAGTAAAAAAATAAAATGTGAAATGTGCGAGGGTGGAATATAAAACTGTGTAATGTGAAAATGGTTCATGTTATATTCACTCGTAAATAGAGAGAAGGGAAGAGGAGAGAGGGAAAGGGAGAGTTAAGTGCATGACTGGAAATAGAAATGCAAATGACATGTTTGTGCTACTGGCAAAAAACAAATATATATATTATATATATACAGAACGTGATTTTTTTAGAGATGAAAATGCTTCTCTAAAAAAATAAAAGGTACCTTGACACTTTTTTCTGTGTTTCTCTTCTTTGCCTAAATTCAAGCATATTTTCGTCACAATTATGTTTTCTTGTATATAGGCTTTAGGTTCTCTCTCTCTCTCTCTCTCTCTCTCTCTCTCTCTCTCTCTCTCTCTTCTCTCTCTCTCTCTCTCCTCTCTCTCTCTCTCTCTCTCTCTCTCTCTTCTTCCTCTCTCTCTCTCTCTCTCTCTCTCTCTCTCTCTCTCTCTCTCTCTCTCTCTCTCTCTCTCACCCTACCTACTTATCTACAATTTTACCCCTTTCACTTCGCTTTTTATTTTTTTACATATATTCAATTCACAACCCCTCCCCATACATTCTCTTATACTCCCCTCCCAACACTTTCCCCACCTTCCATTTCCTCACTATATTCCCCTTCCTCATAAACCTTCCCTTCCCTTAACCCAATACTTTTCACCCCTACCCTCATCACAACCTCCAATCCCCACCTCTCCCCACCCACTATCACTCAACACTCCTCACTTCTCCACACCCTCACTTTCCCCACAACAATGTCACCACCACTTAAGGAGGAGTTTTTCTGAGTGTTGGTGAGGGAATGGAATGGATGGAATGGATGGAATGGAATGGATGGATGAATGGAGTGGAGTGGAATGGAATAAAATGGATTAAATGGATGGATGTATGGATAGACGGACGTGAGAAGGATCTGCAGAGAGAGAGAGAGAGAGGAGAGAGAGAGAGAGAGAGAGAGAGGGGAGAGAGAGAGAGGAGAGGAGGAGAGAGGAGACGAGAGAGAGAGACGAGAGAGAGAGAAGAGAGAGAGAGAGAGAGAGAGAGAGAGAGGAGAGAGAGGAGAGAGAGAGAAAAAAAAAAAAAAGAGAGAGACAAAGAGAGACAAAGAGAGAAAAGAGAAAAAAAAAAAGAGAAAAAAAGAGACAGAGAGAAAAGAGAAAGAGAGACAGAGAAAGAAAGAGCTAGCGAGAGAGAGAGAGAGAGAGAGAGAGAGAGAGAGAGAGAGAGAGAGAGAGAGAGAGAGAGAGAGAGAGATAGAGAGAAGATAAGATTTTATCCATAGAATTGCAGAGAACTAGGTAGACTAACAAAGCCGAGAGAGAACAGCGGAAAACGCGAGGGAATGAGAGGGAGGACATGCGAGCAGACAACCTGAGAGAGGGCAGAGAGAGGAGAGAGAGGAGAGAGAGAGAGAGAGAGAGAGAGAGAAGAGAGGTGGCAAGGTCGACACCATCCTGTTCATCACAACTTGGCTATTGGGAAGTTAATAGTGATGACCGGAATAAAGCGATCAATGAGACTCCAATCTGTCGTTATTACACCAGGCAAATGCGTGTTAGGCGAGCGTTGGGCCTGCTGCTGCGTCCTGCTAAAAGGGTGGCTTATAGGGGCCTGCATATAGGGTGATGGGATGGGATGGGATGGTGTGCTAGGGTGACGAGGGTGTTAGGGTGAAAATTAGGGTGATTGAGCTAAGAGAAGGAGGGTGGGTATAGGGTGACAAGGGTGAGAGTCTAATCAATGGTTAGGGTGATGAGCTAAGAGTGGGTGGGATGTTGGCTGGGAGGGTGAGGTTAAGGTGAAAAGGGTGATTGAGAAAGAGCAGGCAGGACGGAAGAGGTTAGAGTAAAGGTGGGATGAGAGAGAGATGGAGAGGGAGACAGAGGAGGAGAGAGAGAGAGAGATGAGAGATGGAGAGAGAGAGAGAGAGGGGAGGAGAGATGAGAGAGAGAGTTAGAGTAGAGAGATGAGGGATTGAGTAGAGAGAGGAGGGCAGAGGTAGAGAGAGAGGTATGAGGAGAGGAAGAGAAGTGAGATGAGGAGAGAGAGAGGAAGAGAGGGAAGAGAGAGAGAGAGACGAGAGAGAGAGAGAGAGAGAGAGAGAGAGATGAGAGAGAGAGAGAGAAGAGAGAAAGAAGAGAGAGAATAGAAAACAAAATCCTATCCTAGAGAAGACAAGGCATGATCAAATAAACAAATGAGTATCAGTTCAAAATGATCAAATAACCTAAAACTACAACCCAATATAAATCAAGATATAATAACACAAGCAGTCAATTATAACGAGACACAAAAGCGATGACGTCAAGAAAAATATAAGCTACACGGTGGAAGAAGCAAAACCAAAAAAGTGAAAACAAAAAGAAAACAAAAAGAAAAAGGATAGCAAAAAGAACATCCAGGAAAGAAACACATTAGAGGAAACTGGAAACACAGGAGGAAAACAAACAGTTCTGGGAGGAGGAGGAGGAGGAGGAGGAGAAGGAGGAGGAGGAGAAGGAGGAGGAGGAGGTAGGGAAAGACGATACCTCAAAGCAAAAGGTTCAGCACAGGTAATGACAGCAATTATCGAGGCCAAGAACACGGCTGAGAGCGGCTAATTGGCAGATAATAGTCTCGCTCGCCCAGTGTGGAGACGAGATAATGCTTTAATTACGCACCACTAATGGCTAAGGATGGATACCTGATCTCAACCTCTCCGAAGTTACTCTGGCAAAAAAAAAAAAACATCACCATCAATAACAACACTCTTGCCAAAAAAAAAACACCACTACCACCAATAACAACACTATTGCCAAAAAAACCATCACCATCAATAACAACACTGGCAAAAAACCCATCAATAACAACACTCTTGCCAAAAAAAACACACATCACTACCACCAATAACAACACTTGCAAAAAAAAACACCATACAACCACCAATAACAACACTCTTGCCAAAAAAAAAAAAAAAAACACGCAAACCCACAATAACAACACTCTTGCAAAAAAAAAACACACCCACTCACCACTCATATAACAACACTCTTGCCAAAAAAAACACATCACCACCACTAATAACAACACTTCTTGCAAAAAAAAACACACACACCACAATAACAACACTCTTGCCAAAAAAACACATCACACCACTAATAACAACACTATGACCAAAAAAAAACACACACAACCACTAATAACAACACTCTTGCAAAAAAAAACACCATCACAACCCATCCAATAACAACACTCTTGCCAAAAAAACACATCACACCACTAATAACAACACTCTTGCAAAAAAAAACACATCCAAGCCACCAATAAAACAACACTCTTGCAAAAAAAAACATCCAAGCACTATAACAACACTATTGACAAAAAAAAACATCACAACCACTAATAACACACTCTTGCCAAAAAAAAAACATCACAACCACAATAACAACACTCTTGCCAAAAAAAAAAACATCACAACCACTAATAACAACACTCTTGACAAAAAAAAAACATCACAACCCTAATAACACACTATTGACAAAAAAACCATCCAACCACCATAACAACACTCTTGCAACAAAAACCACATCACAACCACTAATAACAACACTCTTGCAAAAAAAACCACATCACAACCACCAATAACAACACTCTTGCCAAAAAAAAACCACCATCCAACCACAAAACAACACTCTTGCCAAAAAAAAAAAACTACCACCTAACAACACTCTTGAAAAAAAAAACATCACTACCACCAATAACAACACTCTTGCAAAAAAAAACCACATCAACCACTAAAACAACACTCTGCCAAAAAACCACCAAACAAACCACCAATAACAACACTCTTGCCAAAAAAAACACCACACCACCACTAATAACACACTCTTGCCAAAAAAAAACAATCACAACTACCAATAACAACACTCTTGCCAAAAAAAACAAACTCACTACCACTAATAACAACACTCTTGCCAAAAAAACACCATCACTACCACCAATAACAACACTCTTGCCAAAAAAACACCACCACCACCACTAATAACAACACTCTTGCCAAAAAAAACACATCACAACTACCAATAACAACACTCTTGCCAAAAAGAAACCACCACTACCACCAATAACAACACTCTTGCCAAAAAAAAACACCACTACCACCAATAACAACACCCTTGCCAAAAAAAACACCATCAATAACAACACTGGCAAAAAACCCATCAATAACAACACTGGCAAAAAACCCATCAATAACAACAGTCTTGCCAAAAAAAAACACAACCACCACCACTAATAACAACAACACAACAACAACTTTAATACTTCGCCTGGCCTCGTATCGATTTTACTGAGGAACCATCTTGACAAACTTTGACTGAAGACTGCTCCTGCTGAGGATCTATTGCGGAGAAACCTTACTGAGGAAATCCCTATCGCGTCGAGGTGCAGTTGTGTGGAGTGTGTATAGTATGCCCAGTTGTTAAATCTTTACGATGGTGGTGATGGTGTGGTGTTGTGGTATGGTAGTGTGGTGTTCATGGTGTTGGTACATAGTCAAGATCCTGCAAACCAACAGTACGCCTTTTTTATTACTCTGAATAAACTCAAATGTTTCACTATTTGGTTTTAATAGTACTGGTGATTTAAGAGAGATTTTCGTGTGGTCTTTTATTTTCTACCATTAGTCAGTCTTTCCATACGATTAAAAGAAAAAGGTAAATAAATAAACACGGAAGCTACAATGACCTTTAAATTTGAGGGGATGTACGTGGTATATAGGCGACTTGAAAGCCTCTAAGGAAAGCCACGAATGTTAAATGTTAAGTTTATAGGTCTTGAGGAGAGAACTGAGTTTGTATATACGGTAGAACTTCCTTGACATGTATCTACACACACACACACACCACACACACACACACACACACACACACACACACACACAAAGCCAACAACGTCTAGACAACTCATATAATTACCCGTATGAGACCTGTTCCTTCTGGCGTCACCATTCCAAGGATTCACAGGAGCGGCAGGAGAAGTTGTGTATATAAGACCCTCGCTTCCCCTCATCCTCTCTCCCCTCACGCCCTCCTACCATCATCCTTCTTCCTCATTCCTTACTCGTTTCCCTGTCGCGTTATTCCCTCATTACCCCCTCTGCACCTACCCATCCTCTCTCTCTCTCTCTCTCTCTCTCTCTCTCTCTCTCTCTCTCTCTCTCTCTCTCTCTCTCTCTCTCTCTCTCTCTCTCTCTCTCTCTCTCTCTCTCTCTCTCTCTCTCTCTCTCTCTCTCTCTCTCTCCCCCCCCGCACCGACAGCCACCACTCCTCCGGCGCAAATTTCTGGCTTCTACATTTTTGTTCGGATGGAAATGCATTTAAGGCGGCGGTGGTAGCGTTGACATCTTTCGTCCCTCCCCCTCCCTCCCTCCCTCCCTCCCTCCCTCCCTCCCTCCCCGCCTTAAGAATGTTTCTCGTGGAGGAGTTTTCACTTCGCGACAGATCCTGGGTGTCTGTGGCTGACGTCGGGAAAGATCTGGTCGGCAAAGAGCTGATTCAGTGGATGTCTTACGAGGTCGCGTTGGTGGGTTATTGCGTTGTATGGGGGACGGAGGGAATAGAGAAGGGCGAGAGAGTGAGAGGATCTAGGGTGAGAAAAAAAGAGTTTGAGAGGACCTGGCGTTGTTACATCATCCTGCACGCCTTTCTTCCTGCCGGTAGTTCCTCTTCCTTCTCCCCATCTGGACACTTCGGCTTTTATGGGAGGAATTACAGGTCTGCGCGCGGCCAGTCACCTCGTCACAAGAGCACTTTGAGGGAGGGGGTTTGTGGGGTGGGGGTAGTGTTGCGGAGTACCAGGCAGACCCCGAGAACCCTTGGTGAGAGGCCCTTGGTGAGGTTCTTCATGTTTTCCAAAGGCTGCCGCACCAAACGCCACACTCGGGGGGCTTCGTAAGTAAGAGTATTGTAGTGGCGGCGTGTCTGTTTGTGGTAGGTGAAGAGTCATTGTTGTCCAAATTATGTTTTCTCTTCTTAAAGGTTTTATGATATTTTTTTTTTTGCGTTTTTGCTTCTTCTCTCTCTCTCTCTCTCTCTCTTCTCTCTCTCTCCCCTCTCTCTCTCCTTCCCCTCTCTCCTCTCTCTCCTCTCCTCTCTCCTCTCTCTTCTCTCTCTTCTCTCTCTCTCTCTCTCTCTCTCTTTAATTATTTAAACAACTAACATCATGGTTGACATGGGGCCACAATTGGCAAAGGGGTTGGCGAAGGCAATAATTGGCAGAAGCTAAAGATGTCCCGTGTCCCGGGGACATCTATCTGAAAGCTATGCCTTGGATAATAAAAATAATCAATGTACACAGTGTTTCAGGCTGAAGGTCACTGACCGTCACAAGCACTTATCACGTGCATTATAGACACATCACGCCTTACGGGCACTAAGGCGGATGTATGCGGCACCATCTGTGGGCCACCACCTTCACCTGCTGGGTGTTCATTGCCACGACATCCACCTCAACCGTGAAGGCGTTCCACTGTGTCGCCGTGGCCCAAGTAAAGGCTCGCTGGCCCATCACGGTGTGGGTCCTCGTGGCCTCAAGGAGATCACCTGACACTACCGTCCTCGTGGCGCGCTCTGACTTCCTCCACGGGACCCGAAGTCCTTCAAGGTGGGAAGAATGTTGCACCTGGGCCTTGTGCAACACTGTGAGGGCACCGACTCTCTTCCGGTGCCCCATGCTGTCAAGCTGGGAGCGGGGACCGTCCCGCCACTGTTCCTGCTGTAGTCGTTGTTGTTGTTGTTGATGTTGTTGTTGGTGTTGCAGCTGATGTTGTTGTTGTTGTAGTCGCTGCTGATGCTGCCACTGTTGCCGCAGGCGACGTTCCATGTAATGTTGGCCGTCGGCTGGGTGTATGAGGCGCTCATCACGCTTCTGCACTTTGTCCAGCAGTGACAGGTGGCACTGGGCACTACTCATCCAGGTGAGAGGACTATACTCCATTACGGGCCTCACTTGGGCCTTAGTACAGCCTCATGAGGCCGTCAGCGTCGAGCAGGTGTCTTACTCGGCGCAGAGAGTCACCCTCAGGGAGGCTCGACGCGCCACGGTCTCCAGATGGCGGTCGAAGCTGAGCCTGGAGTCAAGCTCCACCCCCAGGATGTTGATGAGTTCTCTCTCTTTCTCTCTCTCTCTCTCTCTCCCCCTCCTCTCTCTCTCCTCTCTCTCTCTCTTCCTCTCTCCATCTCCTCTCTCTCTCCTCTCTCTCTCTCCTCTCCTCTTTCCCCTCTCTCTCTCCCTCTCCTCTCTCTATCTCTCTCCCCTCCTTTTTCTCCCTGTCTCTCTTCTCTCTCTTTTCTCTCTCTCTTCCCCTCTCCCTCGCTCTCTCTCTCTCCTCTCTCCCCTCTTCTCTCTCTCCTCTCTCCCCTCCTGCCCCTATTTTTTCGTTTAGTTTTTATATAATTTTAAGCTAATTTTTCTTCTTTTGTCTTTCTTTCTTAGGTGTCCGGTTGACTGCCTCTCCTCACCTTTAACCCTTTCCCTTTCTTATTTCCCTAGACTTTCCTTTCCAATTCCCTTTTTTCCTTTTATCTTTCTTCTTTTTTTTTCATCTTTTTCGATTCACCTTTACCTTTTTTTTTTCCTTCATTCTGTGCCTCTTCATGGCCTCACCGCTCCTGGTTTTCCCCCGGGGTTTACATTCACTTTTTTAACCCTTCCTTCCCTTTTCCCCTTTAGTTAAAATTTTTTTAATCTACTTATTAAATCCTTTACTTAATTATTCTATTTCTTATTGAAGTTCATTGTATTGACTCATCTGTTTCATCTTATTCTATTCATCTTATATATTTCTTAGTTTCTTTTTTTGCAGCCATGAGTATACATATTTTTAAGTGTACAGGAACTACCACGTGTAGGTCTCATGGCCTCTTGTTCTTCCCTTTTTTTCTGGTTTTTTATATAAGGTTTCTTCCCAATGTCCCTTTCCACCCCGGGGGGTTTTTTAAAAAAGTAAATTTTTTTTAAACCAAAACTGTACTGTATATTTTTATCACTGTATTCAAATTTGTATATTTTTTTAAAATAACCCTATTATTCTTTTTTTTATAAACACATAAGGGGGGTCCCCTTTAAAGTCATTCCCCCGCCCTCGACGGGGCGGGTCTTTTTTTTTTGTTAAAGTCCGCCTCCAAGGTACAAAGTGGAAATCTTCTTTTCCTTCTCTCTCCCCCTCCTCTTCCCCCCCCTTTTCTCTCTACTCCCCCCTCCTCCCCCCCCCCGATCTCCCCCGTACATTTTTAATTTTTCTCCCCCATTTTTTCTCTCTCCCCCCTCTCTCTCCCCCCTTTTCTCTCTTCCCCCTCTCCCCCCTTTCTCTCTGCCCCCCCCGTTTTTTTTATCAAGCTGTATATTGATATCATATTTCTGCTTCCCCTCCCTTCTTCCATTTTTAATTTTTTCCCTTTTTCTCTCTCTAATTTTTTTCCCCCTTTTCTCTTATTTTTAGGGGTGGCCTTTTTCTTCCCCCTCGATTTTTTTCTCGTACCTCCCCCCTTTGACCCCCTTCCCCCCGTGCCCCCTTCCCCTCGTTCCCCCCTTCTTCTCTCTTTTCTCCCCCCTTTTTTTAGCCCCCCCTCTCTCTCTGCCCCCCTCTTTTTCCAGGCCCCTCTCAAGATTTCCTCTGTTTTTCCCCCTTTTTCTCCCCCCCTCTCCCCCCCTCCCCCCCTCTCTCTTCCTCTCCTCTTTAAGGGCTCAGGGTGAAAACTGTTTCTTTTTTTACTACCTGTTCCCCAGGGGGGTGAATAATTCACCCAAAAAATGGGAAAAAGTTTTTTTTTTTTCCCCTTTTTGTGTTCCCCCCAAAAGGGGTACAAGTGTTTTGGGCCCCTGGAGACACCCAAAAAAACGTGGGGGGGGAAAGGAAGGGGGACCTGGGGGTACTGGGGGGAAGGAGAGGGGACGAGACCGGAGGAGGGGAAGGGGAAGAATAGAGGGACGGGAGCCAGGTGGATAGGAATAAATGTAAAGAGGGAAAGGGGGAAAGGGGGAAAGGGGGAAATAGCCCGGCTTTTTAGAAACAAAAAAACCCCCGCGGGTCACACTGTCCTCCGCCGATGAGAGTGGAGGTCACAAAGTGCGGGAGGAGGGGGGGAGGGTGCTATCTGGGTCAGGTGGGAGGGGAAAAAGGGGGGAAAAAGATTAAACGACGAGGGTAATAAGGCAAGGGCGGATAATAAATTTTTGTAATTTTTTTGCATTAAGGTCGGAGGGGTTTTTTTAGTTGGGGGGGGGTTTTTTTTTTGTGTTGGGGGGTGTGTGTGTGTGTGTGTGTGTGTGGTGGTGTGTTTTGGGATTTTTGGGATTTTTTTGGGATTTTTTTTTTGTGTGTGTGTGTGTGTGTGTTTTGTGGGGGTAGGGGGGGGGGGTGTGTGTGTGGGGTGTGGATTTTTGTGGGGGGGTGTGTGGGTTGTGGTGTGTGTGGGTGGGTGGGGGGGGGTGTGTGGGGGGGTGTGTGTGGTGTGTGTGTGTGGGAGGGAGGGGGGGGGGGAAGGGGGGGGGGGGGGGGGGGTGGGTTTTTTTGGGGGGGAAAGGGAATTAAAAATAAAAATTTCTTTAAAAAAAGAAAGTAGTTAACCCCGGCTTTCGGAATTTCCCAGCTTTTTTTTAAAAGCTACAAAAAAAAAAAAACCCTTTTAATGATAAAAAATCTAAAAAAAAAAGTTTTTTTTTTAGATTATCACATCCCCTAGATTTTAAAAAAAAAGGGTAAGCAATCATTTTAAATTTATTTGGGATTTTTTATTTAAAGGGCCCCCGGCCCAAAAAAGACAAATTTTGAGGGTCATGGGCCGGGGGTGCACGGGGGCCATCGCCCAACCAAAAATATAAGGGAAAAAAAGAAGGGAAGGGAAAGGAAGGAAAAGGGAAAGGGAAAGGAAAAAGGAAGGGAAGGAAGGAAGGGAAAGGGAAAGGAAAGAAGGAAAGGAAAGGGAAAGGGAAAGGGAAAGGGAAGGGAAAGGAAGGGAAAGGGGAAGGATTAAAAACTAAAGGGGAGGGCCACAAAACCTTTGATCAGCCCCAACAGGGCCCCGGCCACAAAAACCCCAAGGAAACCCCCCAGGGAAAAAAAAATTTAGCATTCTGTTTTTTTTTCCCGTTTTTATTGAATTTTTTTTTTTTTCCCGTTCTCTGCCCATGAAAAACAGAAAAAAAAACAAAAAGGAAACAAGTCCCTCAAGTTTGTTATTCACCCAGGTCTTTTCCCCGTGAGTGAGACTCGTGATCGCCAGTTTTTCAAACCCCCCCGTTTTGTGTTTGGAGCTCGTATGAACCCATCTTTGTGTAATTTGGGGGTTTGGGGGAACCAAAACACCAACATCCTCACCCCTTTTCTCGGGGGGCAGTAATCGCTAAAAATTTTTCAGGAAAAATCCCCGGATGTTTTGTGTTGTGTTTTGGGGTGTGTGTGTGGGTTAAATCATATTGATTTAAACAACCTTCCCTTCCTCAGGTTTTTTCCCATACCCCCCCCCCCCCCCGGCGTTCAAAACCCCGACCCCCCCCTCATTCCCGGGATTTTTCCCCGGAAATTTTGGGGGGTACGCCCCCCTTTGGGCCCGGGGGATGTGTGTGGGGGGGTGTGAGGGCCCCCTCATTGCCCAAAGACGGTAAAAAAGAAACTCCCCGGGTCCCCAAAGAGTGGGGGAAACTGGGATCGGGGAGCCAGGCCCCCTGGTCAAAAAACCCCTGGGGGGGGGGAAAAAACAAAAACAAAAAACACAAAAACAAAAACAAAAAACAACAAAAAACAAAAACAAAAACAAAAACAAACCAAAAACAACAACGACAACAGGACAACAACACAACAACAACAACCCCACAAACCCCCCCAACCCGGCCACAAAAACACAAAACCCAAAAACAAAAACAAAACCCCCCAAAAACCCCCAAAAACACCCAAAAAAACACAACCCAACAACAACAACAACACAAAACAACAAACAAACAAACCCCAAAAAACCCCAAAAACAACAAAACCCAAAAACAAAACACCCCAAAAACCACAACAACAAACAACAACACACAACAACAACACAAACCACAACACACAGCAAAAACAACAACAAAAACACAACACCACACCCCACGAAAAACACAAAAACACCCCACGACACAACACAACCCCACACACACCACACACACACACACACACACACACACACACCACACACACACACACACACACACACACACACACACAAAACAGAAACAATAATATGTAGAAAATAAGTATATTGATGGTAAATAATAATGATGAATATATTAATTAGGACAACAATAAGAAAGCCAGAGTTACCTGAGGATGCAGGAACAGGTAAGAAAATATATCAAAACCACAGTAGCAAAAGACAAGGAAGCAAAAAATCATAGAACGAGACAGACAAATGCAACCACGTGGGGGGAAAGAAAGAAAGAGAGAAAGAGAGACAGAGAGAGAAAAAAATATATGTATAAATCCTAAACTAGAAATAAAATATGCAGAAGACCCTCCTTGCTCGCCTTCTCTTCCTTTAATGTCCCTTCCATTCCTTCCCTTCTCTTTCATCCCTTCCCATTCCCCTACTCCAAAATTCATAATCCCACGCACTCCACATACCACTTTTAAATCCCTCTGCATCATTTCCTCTTACACCTCACTGCCACCAAAGCACCCCATCCCAATCCCTCATCCCAATTTCCCCCATCCCAAACCTTACTCCCTTCTCTCACTCCTTACCAATCCCACTCTCCCTCCCACATGCCCAATCCATCCACACTCCTTTGACTAACTTTTCCATTACCTCCTCATCCCTACCCCCTTCCCTCCCTCCTACAACACTCCCTCAACTCCTGGCTGTACCTAACAACCCGCTAACAACCTATACAACAAAGTCTCCCCAGCGTTACGCACTACTTGGCACATTCAATTCAAACAAACAGCAACAACAAAAGAAAAAGAATGACAAGTAAAGAAAAAGGAAAGTATTCAAAGGGAAAAAAATAAAAGTGACGCAATTCAGAACTTTTTTTTAGCCACGAAACGCGAATAGTTTCTGGTTTTTGTTTTGTTTTTTTGTCCACGAAGTTATAAAATTGTTCCCGTCAAACAGTCGGTGTGTGTGTGTGTGTGTGTGTGTGTGTGTGTGTGTGTGTGTGTTGTGTGTGTGTGTGTATGTGTGAGGGGAGGGGTGAGGGGAAGGGAGAGGGCCTTCACTACCACCCCTCCCTCCCCACCCTCTCCCGTCCTAGTATCCTCTCCCATCAGCTCCTCTCCCATCCTCTCCCCTCACTTCCTCTCCCATCCCTTCCCTTTACTAAAACCCACTGAGCCAGGACCCTTTTAATTAATTACTCGGGATAGGCTATTATTGATGATTATGTGGTGGTAGGTGTTGTAGTGTAGTTATAGGCTCTGGAGGTAGAGGTAGCATGGAGGTGGTGATAGTGGTAGATGGTGGTGGTGATAAGTAGAAAAAAGTGTTAGGTGGTGGTAGTAAAACATCAATACCACAAAAAAAACCATTAATAGTTGCCTTGATATTCTCCCTCACATACAATTTACAATACAGATAATACAGACAAATTTTGATATATTTTCTTATCTGTTCCCACATCCTAGGTAGC
>JACEEZ010003858.1:0-35158 GCA_016584305.1 Chionoecetes opilio
AGAGGAAGGCATTGAGGAGATACCTGGTGGGAGGGGGAGCGGGGATGTATAGTTATACTGGTTGGGAGGGGAGGGAGGATGGTAGGATGTACGTTAAACTTTTATTGGAACATCAAATTCAGTATAAACAAACAGACAGAGAGGCAAATCGATTTTATCAAGAGAAAGTAGTGCAAACTTTAGACTGGAGGTAAATAAGAGTTAGGATTGCTTGTTTGAGAGGATAGATAAATCAGCTAAATCAAATTAAATTATACTTGACGCTTGTACATTAATAAGCAATAGAAATGCAATGTCAGTGTAGTTTAAACAATACACAATGAAACAAACATAAGCAGACAAACATATTGATAAAGCAACACAGAGAAAAGAAAACATTCCGATAAAAGCAGCGGTGTCACATGGGCTAATTACTTCCTGGAAGAAAAACAATAAACTCAAACACAGCTGTCATGGCTCATTATGGTGAGGAAGGGAACGGCATCTTAATGACGAAGGTAAATCTGCTTTATCAGGGCCACTTCCTGGCCATAATGGCGGTAAAGAGAGGAACGAGGGTAAGAAAGAAGAGGAAGGCGAAGAATGGAAGGACAGACATTTTATGGAAAGGATGAAAGATAAAAGCGAAAAATATCTAAAGGTAAAAAAAATAAAAGAGAATCTTGTATGACTTATGAGTTATTGAACGAAAACAGAAAAGAGTATACAATTCATAACCTGTAGGCCTATAGGATAAAAAAACCCGAAAGATTTTGGATATTTGAAATCAAAAGATAAAACAAAAGATAAACACAAATAACGTCAATTGAATTTAGTATACGAAAAAAAAGAAGTAAACGAAAAGACATCTCGTGTTAACCATTGTAGGGGAGAGCGGGGCAGGTTGCATCGAGGGCAGGTTGCATCATTGCCTCTAAAACTCGCATGAACTTTTTATTAATTATTATTGTTGTAGTTGTAGTAGTATAGTTATAATAGTAGTAGTAGTAGTAGTAGTATTAAGACGATGTACGTATGATAACATGCGAGTTAGAGGCAATGATGCAACCTACCCTCGATGCAACCTGCCCCGCTCTCCCCTATCCCTGCACATGATGGTTGCATTAGCACTTACTATAAAGTAATTGTCTTGTTTTACTAAGCAAGCATACGCTAAATTATATCAAAAAGTGTTTCTTTCCCTTCAATTAACAAAAGAACAAAGAACTGTGGGTGAAACATGACCCTTTGTATCAGCCTATAATTCATAATTCATTCAGTTTTTTCCTTAGTTAAGTTTTTTAGACGTCTATAGGCCTACTCGTGCCTTTCGTGTACCGGGAGGGATGCAACACACATTTCAAGGTATGAGCAAGGAAATAAATTAATTACACAAAATGTATATGAGAACGAGTTTCATCTCTAATGCTATTGAAAGCTTCTCGTCCTAATTACCGTGTTTGCAGTCACGCTACTTCCCAGGACGATTGTAGGATCATAACCTTGAAGGGTGTTGTAACGCTGTTGATATTATGTGTGTGTATGTGTGTGTGTGTGTTGTGTGTGTGTGTGTGTGTGTGTGTGTGTGTGTGTGTGTGTGTGTGTGTGTGTGTGTGTGGTGTGTGTGTGTGTGTATGTGTGTGTTTGCGTGTGTGTTTGCGTGCACATTCACTAAATAGGATATATTTACAAATATAATATATCCTCGGCCTACCGCACCCTGTCCTCCTTTAATCTCACAGTTACTCATTAGTTTCAAAGAGCTATGTATACGCACTGGAAATCGTGAAAACTAAATTTGCTAGAAATGTAATGTCACGCCGCGATGTCTTTTTTTCTTCATATTTTTTACCAACTTATTAAAATAGAGCAGTAAAATTCGCAAAAAAAACACAAAAAATCGTGATATGAAAAATGTAGATCTTAAAAAGGTACCGTAGATAACACTTTAGTCGCCACCTGCACTAATGTCGCCAGGCGCCAAATATTACGAATTATAGCATCACTACTGATTTTTATGTGCCACTGAAGATGATACACAGTAGTTTATATCATGACTGTATAATCTACCCTGTTTCAGCGTTGTTTTATGCTTTGTATCTGCAAGTATATACGGTTTCAAATTTCCCTACTCGTTTTTTTTCGGGCGACGACGACGAGGGGAGGACACTAAACATAAACACTAGATGGCGACCTTAGTGTAGCCCATTAACACGTCGCCACTCGGTTTTATTTTTGTAATATGTCCATTTATAGCCATACTCATGACACAGATGAAGGCACAAAATAACACAGACTCTCCAGATAGCCCTTCTAACTTTCCTGAAATCATGAATGTGAAATGTAAGTATTAACGCCACCACACGTCTGTAATAAAAAAAAACGTTGTCCCTGGCGACTTTAGTGTTATCTACGGTACACATATCAAATTTGAAAGAGTAATAAAAAAGTTGATTCTATAATGTTGATTACGTAATATAATATGAGTTCAGCACACATTTTCCTGGCAACGACTAGATACCGGTGCCTTACCTATCGTCATGGGTGAGCCTGTATTGATGTAGATGTACCTGGCGTCCCCTGCCATCACTCTCTGCCTGGGTAACGTCCATCACCATCACTATAGCTGCCATCATCACTGCAGTCCACAGAAGACATCGGTGTTGCGTGTTTCTTTAAATGTTCGAGACACACGTGTTGGTCACATTACATCCTCGTCGTCACTATATATACCGTCTTTCTGATAGGTATCATTGAGCTACGTTTTAGTCTTATCTTTTACCTGCTTTTTTTCATTTAAATTATTTTCATATATATAGTTTTTCTATTTATTTGTTTTATTCATATCTATCATTTCTTGTCATCGCTCATCATAATCTATAGTAACTACATGCTTGGTGGACTTTAACCCCTCACCGCCCAGATCTTTCCTTTGCTATAAAAAATGGTCTGTTCTTAGCCATAAGAGTACGAAAAGTGATAAATATATACCAAATTACTAGTGGAGAAGGAAATAACCAGATCATATCTATTAATAATGCGTATATTAACTAAAAAAGCGTCTAATGTACCCAATTACAATGGAAATACGTTTTTCTGTGCCACAAGGGGTTTAAGGCCCGACAGATGTTTTTTGGTTGAACACCAATATTGCGAACAATTTATAGAAAATTTTAAATGAGTAAGAGCTACGATTTTGTTCAGATAGGATCGCTGATCCTTAAAAACACAAGCGTTGTCTCCCGTCTCACCCCTTACCTGAACATGGCGGAGGTTCGCTGTGTACCCTAGCCTCCCTGGAACCTCTGGCCGCCGCGCGTTTTCCTGAGCAGACTGCAAATGACTCCAACTCCACCATCAGCTGAGCCAGGTCTCTCTCTCTCCTCTCTCCCTCAATAACGACTTCTCCAGTGCCCCTCCTCCATCCTTTCCATCTATATCTCCTACGGGTTTTGTTATCTCTAGCTTTTCTCTCCCTACCCTTTCCTTGCTCCTCCCTTAGTCTCCAGTAGCCAGCCTCCTCTGCCTCCCGCCGTTTATGGAACTGTCGCCGATGGGAATTTCTCGCCGAAACCACCAACCTAGAACTCTCGCCGACGTGAAATGTTAACCAACCTGGACATTGGCACTAACTTAACCTAACTTATCAAGCTAACGATAGTATTTCATCCTGAATGCCAGAAACACGGGTAAGACTTGAATTAATGTACATATTCAATCATCATTGAGGGCTACGCCGGGGGGCGCGTCGCCTCGCCCACCTAACCCTACGAGACGACCACTCCCAGGGGTCACCACGCGCGAGTTTCCCATGCAGGCCTCCTGTTCGATACCAAGCAGCTCTCGACAAGAACATCAACTTGCCCCAGCCACGAGGCCGTGTGGCGCCCCCTTGGCCTCCTCCTCGCCGGATTGTCTCTTACAGATACAACCCGATGGGAAGGATCGGTTTCAGGTAGCGTGCCACATGCCCATACAGCGAGTTGGCGCTGACGGACTATGCACAGGTAATAGCCTCGATTCATTTTCACGGTGCAATCGCTTGAGTTGACACGTAATCATCACCCAGCTATACCCAATGATTCGCGATACACTATTTACCAAAGGCATTGATTCGTCTCTTCAGTCACTATTTTAGTGTCCATGTCTCACACCATAGAGTAAGACAAGGGATCACAGCGCTTGAAGATCCGGATCTTTTGTCCTCCTGCACAGGTACCGACAACGCCAAATACTCCCGCTGGCGAGTCCATAACACCTGGGCCTATCCACATCCGTCGTAAGACTTCTTGACGTGACCCGCGCGTCATATGGACTGACGCTATACCAAGGTAGTAAAACTTTCCAATCTTCAATGTCCTCCGCCACAGGCGCATGAACATACCTGTACTGCTTCATCTAGTAAGTCTCCAATGTACATATTGGGGTCCTGTAATATCAAGAATATAACACTCTATCGACGGCGCAGAATTCCTATGCGGCGACAGTTCCAGGTACCCCTCCCGCCCACCTGAGGTCCATTAACCAGTTTTCACATTTCCTATCGCCGCATCTCAGGCACTTAGCTTATCAGATACTTTTCCTCTTGACCGCAGGGGAAAATGAAAGCAAACAAGGAAAAGGACAGAAACAGAGGGAATTCAATAAAAAGGTTCAATGGAAGACGGAATGAAATATAAGCAGGTACTGAATTCAGTGACCCATTATTATATTTTTCATGGTGTAGGGGAGAGCGGGGCAGGTTGCATCGAGGTAGGTGCATCATTGATTCTAACTCGCATGTTATCACCGTCCATCGTCTTAATACTACTACTACTACTACTACTACACACTACTATAAACTACTACTACTACAACTACCACATAATAATATATAAAAAAAAGTTAATGCGAGTTATGAGGCATGATGCAAACCCTACCATTGATGCAACCTGCCCCGCTTCTCACCCCTAATATACGAGGGATATTATTCTAGTCATTGAATCATGATGTTTAACGAACTGTCCCTTGTCCCCAACCTTGTCCTTTATTGGGTCAAAGCCTGTCCATATGCAAGAATAATGCAGCTAACTGTCATCGAGTATAAACGAAAAAAATACCGCCAACTGAGGGCAAATCATAACCAGTATGGGGTGGGGGGTGGGGGGGGGCTATGTATCCCCCTTTGGCTCAGGGCTCAGGCCCACCACCACCACGGTCGGGCGACCACTTCATGACGCACTAGGAGGGATAACCACACTCAACTTTGATACGTCCCACCTACTCTATTTGTCCCCACCCATAATTTTTAGGTATTGAGAGGTCTGTGTGGTGGACGTACTTATTACATTATTGTTTTTATTCATCCTCTTAAATATCCTCCTCCTCTTTTGTTATTCGTTTTGGGGGTTCTTCTCCCTCTTCTCCCTCTGATGATTGTGATGACGTCATTATAGGGAACCAATTTCCTTCATACATTTTAAATAAGGAAACCTTAATCACCACATCAAGATAACCGAATAAGATTGGAAAGTCCTCTAAATAAATCAAGAAACATCTAGATTTTACAAATCGAAGCTTAGAGGCTAAATACTGCGGAGAGAACGCCGGACAAAGGCTTCACCGACCGCATCCGCTGGCCCCGCTGGGTGAAATCCCAACTCAAGCTCATTTCAAGCTCATGTAAACAAGTTCATGAACGAGAACGGCAGGTAAACAGCTGAGTTTACAACTGCAGTCGTTGTCAACTGGGAAGGGTCAAGCTCCATAATCGCTTCAAAGAATACAGTGAACAACTGAAAGAAGATGATATGTTAAACATCATTTTTGGAACATACAGTGGACGAGATGAGAGGCCGAGTAGGGTTAAAAGGTAGGACAAGGAGAAGAGTTTGCAGACCGACTGAGTCCCACATGAGGCAAAATCATTCATTTAAAAGAAGTTGTAGAAAGAACTCGGAAGGCACCCCCCAAATAGCTGATGAAAGGCTCGGAACCTTGGAAGCAAAAATGATAAGCCTCGAGGATTAAGATAAGTCACATATCAGGATAATGTAATGGAAGTTCGGGAGAATATTGCTGAACTGAAACCAAGTACAAGATGAATGAAGGAGCCCGTTAGTTCATCATATAAGGTGATTTCTATTGCTGAGGCAGGAAAGTTTATGGAACATTAAGATGACACAACAAACAAGCAAGTGGGGATGAGTGATTTCAGGCAAACAACTCAACAGATCCGAGACAGACTAGATCGCAAGGACAATATAATTTATGTATGACGTCCAGGAGATGATTCTGACGGTATGAACTTGCAATCCGAAAGGAAAAAGAAAGCATGAACAGAATGTATGTTTATTGAAATATGTAATGCGATTGTGGTTGACCTGTTATGATAGTGATCTATCCCATTAAATAATAGAATTGGAAAATACAATGGACTGGTTGATGACAAAGTGATGGCAATAAGAGCCAGGCCCTACTGTGAAGTAACCAGTGGATTGAAAGAAAGGATCATGAGGAACTGATTTAGGTTAAAGCAAGCAAAGAAGTGTTGTACCGACACGTTATGGTTGGCACACGACATGTCACAGGAGGAGCCATCCATGACAAGTACACTGAGGGAGGAACAAAAGCCAAAAATAAGCTGGAAAAGACACAGAAAATTTTACATATTCAGGGGAACTCTTGGGAGCGACAATACTAAGAGTGAGAGAGAGAGGTGAACCCGGAGCCAATACAGCACCGAAGAATGCGGCAGAAGGAGGGGCACGCACAGCCCAACTGACTATCCGGAAATCAAAATCACGTGAGGAGACGAGGACAGCTAAAAGACACCACCCGGCGAGAGAATACATGAATTTTGATGTATAAATGTGAAGGGGTTTGGGGTGTTGGTAATATAAGTATGTAATGCAAGGCATTGAGTGAATGGAATTCGAACTAGTTGGTGTGACTGAAACCCATTTTAAGAACGTGTACGAATCATTATAGTGATTATGAGATGATTGGAAAAGACGAACAGAGAACAAGAGAAACTAGGAGGAGGGGTTGCCTTTTCTTCATAGAAGGAGAAACCTTAAGTAGATGAGATAGACTTGGTAATAGTGCTATGAGTGAGGATGTTCTGCTGCTAGAGTAGAAATGTTTGGGGCAGAAACGACAAGGCAAAAAGTTTCTAGTGATTGGTGGTGTACATGACGGTTGAAGGTTATAGAGCAGGGAGAGAGATAGAATGAAGTACAACATTATAAAGAAGATTTTTAAGGACCATGCCGGAGAGAGTGTGATGGTTATGGGTGATATGATGCACTCTGGGTAATGCTATGAGACAGTTAAATCCAAATGGAGAAATGCTTGCTGATTTATAGATGAGTTGGAGTTAGAAACCTGAATGAGAGAGACTGTGGCAGAGGGTCGAGTGACCGTGGATGCAAGAAACGCAAGAGATGAAATTGATTATGTGTTGGTGGTGGCAAAATCAGAGAGTGTTGCTCGAATGTGGATAGATGAAGAGGGAAAAATTGATATTGTGTATATCATAATATGCTTGTAGTGTGCCTGTATGACGTGGAATAACAGTGAGCAAAAGTAAGGACGGTGGAAGAACAAATGGATGTTGGAGAGATGCAAATTGGGGGCAAGAATTTTCAAGTGTGTCTGAGTGAGATTGTGGGACACAAAGAGTAACGGAGGTGAATGAGCTAATATGAGAGACTAACGGAAAATGTAGGGGCGCTGCACTTGAAAAAATAGGTTTTTATTAGAACAAATGGAAGAAAGAGAGTGAATAAACCATGGTGGAATGAGGATATTAGAGAGGCAAGGAAGGAACGAAAAAGGTTAAACAGGAAATGTAGAGGGTTAAAGAAAAGGAGGCAAGAAAGTGAAGAAGCGGAGGATGAATACCAGAATGCATGGACAGAATATGTGAAACAGCAGCGACTAACAAAACGAAAGATAAGAGATGCGAAAGTTATGTGTGACAGGAGTAAGATCCGATCCCTGAAAGAGAAAGGACTTGCAGGTGGGCGTGAGTGGTACAGATTCATGAGAGGGGAAAAGATGGCTGGGAATGAAGATGTGAAAGCCTTGAAAATAAATGCTGAATGTGTAACAGATGAGACAAAAATCAAAGAGGTTATAAATTTTTTGGGGAAGACATAGGAGGCGTGGGTGAAATCTTTGACGTAAGACCAGAATGTATAACGTTGGAAAGAAAAGATGCGGAAGAGTTGAATGAATGGATTAGCAGGGATGAAGTAGAGAAGTGTGTAAGGAGGCAAAAGAATGAAAAAGCAGCAGGCCCGGATGAAATACCATATGAGATGTACAAGAATGGGGGTGAGGTGGTGATTGACAGGATGACTGACCTATTTAACCGTGTGTGGGAAGAAGAAAGGGTGCCTAGAAAATGGAATGAATGTAGAGTGACCCTATTGCATAAAGGAGGATACAAGAGTAAGAGTGAATTGAAGAACTATAGACCAATAGCCCTAATGAATACAGTAGGTAAAGTTTTTAGTGCAGTGTTGAAGGAAAGGTTGTGTAAATGGTTGGAGAGAGCTATGGTGTTAGGTGAGGAGCAAAATGGTTTTCGAGTGGATAGGAGGGCAGAGGACAACATGTTTGTGGTGAATGAAATAATTGAAAAGAAGGAAAGGGAGGGAAAGACACTGTACCTTGGGTTCCTAGACATTGAGAAAGCCTATGATAGAGTAAACAGAGAAATGTTATGCAAGGTTTTGGAAAAGGTTGGGTTGAGCCAAAAGATAGTGAACATAGTGAGAAGCATGTATGAAGACACTAGAGCAAAATATAGGCTAGGTAGTATAGAAACAGAATGGGTGAGGAGTGAGAGAGGTGTTAGGCAAGGATGCACTCTGTCCCCAACCTTGTTTAGTCTGTATACTGAGGAACTGGCAGTAAGGATGAGAAGAATGGATGCAGGAGTGCGAGTAGGAAATGACAAAATAAGCTTGTTAATGTATGCAGATGATATGGTAGTTATGAGTGAGTCGGCCGAGGAACTCCAGAGCCTGTTAGATGTGGTGAATGAATATGGGAGAGACTTTGGAGTAAAATTAGCCGTGAGAAAAGTAAGGTGATGATAGTAAATATAACAGAGGATGACAGAAACGCTACATGGAGACTGGGAGAAAATGAATTAGAACAAACTAGTGAATACAAGTACCTAGGGATGTGCATGAGTTCCAATGGATGTGGAAAAGCAAAGGCTGAAAAGATCAGCCAGGCCAATCAGTGGGTTGGTCGACTTGGGAGTGTGGCAAGGATGAGGGCAAGCAAGTATGATGTGTTGAGGGAAGTGTGGAAAAGTGTGGCTGTCCCAAGCATTATGTATGGTATGGAGGTGATTGCATGGAATGAGAGTGAAATAGAGATATTGGAAGTGGGACAATATAAAGTAGCAAGAATGGCACTGAATGCACCCAGGTATGCAGCGACTGAAGGTTTAAAGTAATCGTCCAGACCCATTTTTTCTTTGCATAATTATGTTGAATGTTCATTCAATATACCTAATCCACAAAAAAGTATTCATTTTCACGCCTTATCTCCCTAAAAACATGACTTTTGTAAAAAGCGCGGGAAAAACAACAGCCACATTCCAGCCGTGGCGCGAAACTTGCTGGCGACGACACAAGAGGTAAGCCTCCCAGCCCCGCCCGACACAGACACACGGAGACTCTGAGAAAAATGTAGTACTTGGGGAATTTTGGGTGCTTCTGGTATATTTTTTGTGCGACACGGCACATACTTGCATCCTGCATGGGCACGGCAAGAAAGCCGTGCCATTCCCGAGAGCTTAGCACCCATTCACAACCCACACGGCGACGATATATGTGTGCAGACCTTTGGAGCGACGGGGAGCGGCTGGTAGTCGCCAGGGTACTGCAGCCCTCTCATCTCGGTGGCCTTGCTACTACCCGCCGCTCCCCGCCGCTTGTCGCCGCTGCACACATCTGCACACATATATCGTCGCCCCACAGTTTGCAAATGGGTGCTAAGCTCTCGGTAAAGGCACAGCCCCCACGCTGCACCCACACAGGATGCAAGTACATGCCACATCGCACAAAAAAAATATCAGAAACACCCAAAATTCCCCAAGTATTACATTTTTCTCAGAGTCTCCGCGCATATGTATCAGCGGTGCTGGGAGGCTCCCTGTTGTGACGTCGCCGACCCATGGTGCGTCGTCTGCTGATAAACAGTTGTGTTTTGAGAGCACGGGGAATTTACAGATTTTGAATGCGGATCATTTAAAAACGGGTGACTGGATGCAAAATGTGACAACATATTGTTGATATACTCGATCATGGCTATATTTTGACTGCATTAAATCAGGAATGATGAAATAGTCTGGACGAATATGTATAAGGAGAAAGAGGCACCAGCGTCTGAAAGTGTGTATGATGGAACCCGGGGTGGCGACCTTCTCTTCCAAGCCAGAACACTGCAGTGCTTGGATGTAAATGCAAGGAACTACAGATGGTCCGAGTCAGGCAGCAAAGTGTGCCAGATGTGTGACATGGGTGAGGATGAAACAGTGGAACATGTGATACTACCGTAGATAACAGTGAAGTCGCCAGTTCTACGTTTCTTTGTTATGTACAGACGTGTGGTGGCGTCAATACTTACATTTGTACATCCATGATTTCAGGAAAGTTAGAAGGGTCTATCTGGAAAGTCTGTGTCATTTTGTGTCTTCATCTGTATCATATTAGGGCTATAAATGAACAAATTACAAAAATAAAACCGAGTGGCGACCTCACTATACCTACTACAGTAAAGTCGCCAGTTAGTATTTTAACCCAACAGTTGAGTCGCCACTCTGGGGAATTCAGGGAAATTAGAGGTAAAGTAAAACAAGTCTCTATATATATTAGCTGCGGAAGATGCTTGGATATATAAAAATTCCTCTGCCAACGTGAAAATAAATGTAATGCCCGTTATTCAGGAGAGATAGGATGAGAATTATTATCATACAATTCCCGAGTTATGTCCCGTAAGCAGTTCAATCTTTTAGTTTCTTGGGTGAGTCATCGTCCTTCCTTCCTACGCGCCATTTTTTTTATCTTCCTTCCTTCCTACCCGCCATTTCTTTCTTCCTCCCGTCCTTCCTTCCCTCCCCCCCCCGACATTCCGGTTGCGAGTCAACATTCGTGGAATACTTATTTCGCGATCAGTGATAACTAATGGATTCAAAACTTTTCATCTTCCCCTCACCCTGCTATCACATCAAGGAACACTCCTAGATTCTTAATGTCTTTCAAAATAGTCCCCATAGTGACAGATCACGTTCATAAATGGATGTGTTAGTAAAGTTATTCGCTAAATTGAAAGTCTACCAAATTTCTATACAAACTTCCATACCCTCTCGCTCCAAAAGACGCGTTCGGACCTTTGAAATGAAAAGAAATCACACCCTCCTCGGATATTAGATTAAACATATTAAATTCTTCTATATCAAAGTAACAGGACTGTATTATAGGCAGCCCTTTCTTAGGTACACGAGTTTCATTATTTAATTAGTTATTTCGGGATTATAAGCTATTCATTAGAGGCCAAGTCCAGAGTATTCAAACAATTCCCCTTTTCTGCCGCGGGCTCTTGGTAACCCCAGACGGTAGTCTCACTTCAACTCTCCCGCAGAGCTTAGCTTCATTTCACGGGGAGAGTTTCCCGTATCAGGTTGTAAAGTTTTCTTACATCAGATTAGAGTTTTCCTGTGTTGGAGATGGAGAGTTTTCTGATGTTGGATTAACACTTATATGTTGTCTGTGATCTCAAACAAGAGACATACTACTTAAGTAGGAATAAATATAATTTCTTTTCAAATAGACAACTTTCTTGTAGTTTTGCGGTGGGATTTTTTTTCTTTGTATCGGTCATAAGATACAATAAGTTTTAAAGATTTCAAAACCTATAAAAACCCTGAGAACACACTGGTGACTATAGCGGTGGGATATTATTTCCTACAAATAACAACAGAATATCACCTTGGGCAAGTAGCTAAATAGACTCAAAATTCAGGAAAATATGTACAAAGTTTCATTAGTAGGACACAGTCAAATTCCCCAAACATTCGACGTCCCAGGAACGGAAATTAAGATTTTTAGAAAACCGGGAGGAAAAGCAAATTCCTTCTTCTCAGATGAAAGGCTGAATAGTGTCCTGGAATGGCCACATGATCTGTGCATTTTGTGGTTAGGTAGCAACGACATTGCCGATGGCATAGATCCCGGTTCTCTTGCTGACACTATCAAGGAAATTACGCGCACAATAGAGAGGAATTGTGAGGCGGTAGTGTGCATCTGCTTAATAGAACCACGTATCTATTCAGAAAGAGGACCCATTAGCACGGATAACTATAAAAAAGTGCAAAATTCGATAAACAAAAGAATAAAGCATGCAGGACACAACCAAATTATTCAATTTAATACATCACTATACGTAAACACCTTGGCATCCGACGGTGTTCATTGGATAAATGAGGGGAGAGATAAAGTAAACAACAAACTAAGGACAGTAATCAGGGGCCATCTGGAAATGAATGAACCAGAAACGGCGGAGAATCACCCTTGGTAGCCACGGGAAACCCGAGTGCCCTGTTAGTGGCCGACGGAACACGAGAATCAAATCTCTACCTGTATCTACAAGAAGTTTTTCTCCAACGTAATCATGAGTTGGGAAGCAAACCTATTTTCCGGGGTTAAAAGGGAGGAGGAGGAGAGCGGAGATGGAAGTAGAGCAACACCCTGGAACACAACACAGTTAGAAACTTTAGTGGAGGAGTTAAGAGCACAACTAAATCAAACGAACCCTTTCCTTACCCCTCAATTATCCACGGATAGCGTGAAAGAGGGACTCTTCAAACCTCGAGATATTCCAGTATTAGAGTTACATCAACTACAAGGCCTTGACGCAACGGCCCGACTCCAAATGTTCTTTGAATTAATTGAACAATGTAGCTCAAGCGACGCAACACGCATCCAAATTGCAAAAGGGAGAGTGTGTCCAGAATTCTCAATCTTAATCCACAACTATCAAGCAAACCACAAGGTAGAAACATGGTCGGCCCTTAAAAATCTTTTCGAGACCGAGTTCACCACCGAAGTGAGTGTTGATAGAGCCTGGCAAGAAATGGAGGCAATGAGTTATGACTGGGGAGAATCTCCTCAAGCTTTCACACATCGTTTTATTTGCCAACATGCGGTGATTGCGACAAAACTCCCAAATGAAAAATTCCCCGACCGTGATAAGACAATAAAGAGAAAATTGTGGTACGGACTACCAATCGCGTCGCGAGAAAAATTAGAGGGATTCCTAGATGAAGGATATCCCCTAAAAAAATTCCTAGACCGCATCGAACACGAGCGGCAAATACTCGAAGACAGACCGACTCAAAGGATTAACATGATTCCAACCCCAAAGGGAGAAGGAAAAGGAAACGGGAGAGGAAGCGATAAGTACGCACGTTCCTCAAAACCCGAAACCACCCAGGACGAAGTGGAAGGTTTAAAACAACAAATCCAAGAACTAAAGGTCAGTTTGGCCCAAGCGAAACTAGAAAAATCACCCTCCCACGCGAGTCCTTCACGGAGGGAAACATTCACTCAAAAGTATTGCGCTTATTGTCAATCACAAACGCATAACCTTCCGGAGTGCTGGAGAAAACCTCCGCTAGGTCATTGTTTCGACTGTCGCAAACCCGGTTGTCGGAGGGGAGATCGAAATTGTCCTGGGCGTGCCCAGGCAAATAGTCTTCAACATCCAAGTCAAACTCCAAACCCTAGACAATTATCCTGACTAGACGGTGACGATATTTCCCCCACTATCCACGTAAATATAAACGGGAAGATAACAGAAGCGATAGTAGACACAGGGAGTGGTTATACTTTAATCAAAGAATGTACAGCAAAACGGATCGGAGGGGAAATAAATAAACGACGGAATCCTCCTCACCTCGTAGGAATCACAGACACCCCGTTGAACATTCTCGGCATGATATGGGCAGAAATTGAAATCGGTGACGGGCAAAAGTTTAAAAAGTGGTTTCCCGTTATCCCAGACTCTTATCTCAACGGCGATGTACTTCTTGGGTGTGACATCCTCACAAAAGCCACTCTTACCTGGGATGGAAAAAGTAGAGCAATGCGCTGGGGTGATACCCCCCATACCGTGAATCACATCCGTCGAAAAAGAAACAAAATCAAAAGAATACAGCTAAACCCGGTGGAAGTCGTGAAACAGCCACGAAACCCTTCACAGATAAATCTTCTCACTCCTGTGAAAATAAACCCTTACCACTCCAGTTTCAAGCAGGTTAACGTAAATGAGTTACCAAGTTCTAACCTCCTTGTCTACCCGCGGGAAAAGGTTAGCAAAAATAGTTACCCTTACTTAGTACAAGTGTCAGCAGAAAGTTCAATTTACATTCCCTTCACGAATAATACCAAGAAGGAAAAGGTTTTGTGCAAAGGCACTATACTCGGGTCATACGACAAAGTGGAAATTCCTCACGCGAACACAATCAATTCTATTCATGAAGTCCACAATGACTTGATACCGGTAAACGATAACGCACAGCCGAAAGGAACTCGAACCCAAAGGTTAAAAGAATTAATCAAGGGACAAAAATGGAAACACCTGAATGTTTCAGAACAACAAGAATTACAACAAGTAATTCTAGAAAATGATCCGCTTTTCATCCTAGACCAAAACGAATTAGGTCTCATAAATGGTCCTCCGGTTCATATAAAGGTGGATGACCCGCAGCCCAGTCGAGGACCCTCGTACCGGTATCCCGAGAAAGCCAAGGAACAAATTTCACATATGCTTCAAGATATGGAAGAAAGAAATATCATAGAAAGATCCACGGCCGCGTGGTTATCACCGATCGTCTTGGTAAATAAACCGGATGGTAGTAAGAGAATGTGTTTAGACTATCGACACATAAATAAACATCTCGCCACAGACATCTATCCTCTTCCACGATTGGAAGAATTGGTAGAACAAGCCGCTGGTCAAAAGTATTATGTCACCCTAGACATGCGCGAAGCATATTTCCAGATATTACTCGATGACGAAAGCCGCGATCTAACCACTTTCAGCGACGGTGTCACCTTATATCGTTTTCGACGCCTACCATTCGGGCTAAACTGCTCACCCGCTATATTTTCCAGGCGGATGGCTTCAGTATTAACTCCCCTCCTTCAGAAGGGATGGGTAAAAAACTACCTGGACGACTTAATTCTATGGGCTCCTACGTTTCCTCTTCTTTTGGAACGTCTTAATCAACTCTTCGAAGTCCTTACTACAAATGGGGTGAAACTTAACCTCAGTAAGTGTACCTTTGGACTTAAAGAAGTCACTTTTCTCGGTCATCGGATCTCAGCCGAAGGAAGTAAGCCGGACCTAAAAAACGTGGAAGCCGTTTCAAAAATGAAAGCTCCCAAAACTGTCAAGGAAATCCGACGTTTCTTAGGGATGTGTGGTTTCTATAGGAAGCATGTTCCTTCGTTCGCGAAAGTTGCAGCTCCACTTACAAATTTAACAAGAGCCCACGTCACTTTCACCTGGACGGAGGAGTGTCAACATGCGTTCGAACATCTCAAGTCGTGCCTGATAAATGCGCCTGTCCTGGTAAGGGCACAAATTCATGAACCTTTCATTCTCACAACAGACGCGAGTAACACTCACGTCGGAGGGGTTCTAAGTCAAGTTCAGTCAAACGGTTCCAATTGCCCCATTGGGTATTTCTCCAAGAAACTAAATTCTTGCGAAACACGTTACTCCGCCACCGACAAAGAAGCGTTGGCCATAGTTCTCACCTGTAGAAATTTCCATCATTATCTATGGGGCTCTAAATTCTCAATTGTCACGGATCACCAACCCTCACCAGTATTTTTAAAAAGAAAACTAAATCTCCCCGAATGACCAGGTGGATCCTAGAGATGCGCGAATATAATTATGAGATTAAATACCTGAAAGGCAAAGATAACTTCGTCGCGGACCATCTGTCGCGTCCAGTTGGGATGATAACCCGCCGACCCGAGACTACATGGTTGGGACTAAACCAACCACAATTCATTCTACGTCAAAGGGAAGAACCCGTGTGGAAAGAGTTGGTGGAATATCTGGAGGGAGGTAAAGTTCCTACCAAACGCATACCGAAAGCCACTTTGGATCAGTTTACCGTAATAAATGACATACTATATTATGTTCGAGAAAAAACCGATGGGAGTCTACAGTATGTCCTCATAATTCCTCGTAGTATGACCGGCCTCGCTCTCCAACATGCGCATGAATTATCAGGTCACTTAGGACAAAAGAAAACCATCAAGAAAGCCGAGGAGCTATACTATTGGGCAAATCTGAAAGTAGATGTGTGTGAGTATGTCAAAAATTGTGTAACTTGCCAGAGATTCAAAGGAAGTAGCGGGTTACAACAACCCTGGAAGGAATTACCTCCAGTAGATAAACCCTTAGAGAGGATAGGGATAGACCTCACTGATATGGTAGCCGGAGAACAAGGTTACCGTTATGTTATGACGGTAGTCGACCATTACAGTAGGTTTGTTAGGTTCTTCCCCCTTAAATCAAAACACACTACACACATCATAAAGACCATGTGGCAGTACCTGGCGGACTATGGGACACCCCGCAACATCGTCCTGGACAACGGAGGAGAGTTCACCAGCCGGGAGTTCCAGCAGTTCTGCACACGACACCAAATCACTCTCTGCTATACGACCCCCTACCACCCTCAAGGAAACTCGGTGACCGAGAGGATGCACAGGACCCTGAAGTCAGTCCTTTCGACCCTGTGCCAAGGACACCCTCTTCGTTGGCCCACATTGTTGCAGCCGTGCCAAATCACCATGAATCAAGCGGTACACACCTCCACTGGACAACAACCCTACTTCGCTTTCTTCTCTCGCCATGCCCCCAGGCTAGTTGGAGCAGCTCTACCCGACGTCGAGGGAGAACAAGACGACATGGACGTGGCACACGCCCTAATCCGCGAGACGCGTCAGAAAATGTCGCGTCGGTACAGGGACGTCGCAAACCAAAAGCGAAAAAATCAAGTGGTGGAGGTAGGAGCACTGGTATGGGTCAGAAAAGAGACCACAATACCAGGCACATGCCGTAAACTAAATGTGAAATGGGATGGGGTCTATAGAGTAGTGGAGGTACGTTTGGGTGGTAGCGTATATGTGTTGGAGAATGTTTTCACGGAAAAACAAGTGCAAAGAGCCGCCGAACAAGTGAAGCCCTATCATGGCAGTGAAGAGTGGTTAGTAGAACCGGTGGAGAGGGTCCTACAACCCGATCCGGTGGACGAACAACTAGCCCCTCGTGTCAGGAGACCTCCTAGAAGGCTCATCGAGGAAGAGTGAATGTTATTTTAGGTTAAGATGTGTTAGAAATGAATACTGAGTCACAGAGGTGAGTGGGTGTCAGACTAGGTGAAACAATTTGGTCTAGGAGATTTCTCATTTCTAGAAGTCGGAGTGTCTGGTTTTCACGGGCTCAGCCTGGTTCAGTGGGAGGAGTATTTTAATTCGAGATAGTAGTACTGCTACTCACTTCACAGTCGACCAGCTTGAGGTGTGGCGGATATTTCAGGACTCGTAAGGCTCTCGTTATCTAACCAGAGGGTAGCCGGTGTGCGCCCCTGGGACGAACCTTGCGACGAAAATGCGGGGACTGAGTCAGGATTTGACGACCACGTTACTACCCAGGTCAGAGGTCGATTGGGATATTTCCTTTCATTGAATATTCGTGTAATCTAAACACAAGCAGACACCCGTTTTCAAAGAATAGAAGAATCTCCATTAAAATCACTCTAAATTCGTCCCATACACACACCTCCTCTTGACGCAGCTTTAGAAAGGAAACAAAAGATCCGTGAGTAGTTAATTTGATATTGAAGAATTTAATTTTCCCGGAGAATAGACGTGTGTAATGCCCGTTTTTCGGAAGAGATAGGATGGGAATTCCTATCATACAATCCCCGGGTTATGTCCGTAAGCAATTCAATCTTTTCGTTTCTCGTGAAATTTATCTTCCTTCTTGCATTCTCACTTCTATCTTCCTCCCTTCCTTTCACGCCTTCCCCCCCCGCCCCCGACATTCCGGGTACGAGTCAAAATTCGTGGGACACTTATTTCGCGATCATTGATAACTAAAGGATTCAAAGCTTTTCATCCTCCCCTCACCCCCCTATCAGATCAAGGAATACTCCTAGATTCTTAATGTCCTTCAAAATAGTCACCATAGTGAAAGATCACGGTCACACATGGATGGGTTCGTCCAGTTATTAGCTAAATTGAAAGTCTACCAAATTTATATTCAGACTCCCATACCACGTCGCTCTAAAAAACGCGTTCGTATGCTTGAAAGAACTAAAATAACACTTTCCCCGGATATTAGATTAAACATATTAAATTCTTCTATATCAAAGTAACAGAACTGTATTATAGGCAGCCCTTTCATAGGTACACTTGTTTCATTAGTTAATTCGTCATTCAGGGTCTATAAGCTCTTCAGGAGAGGCCAATTTCATAGAATTAGAACATTCCCTTTCATCCCAACTTCACCTTAGCTACCACGAGGAGTCAGTCGCCTCTCCACTTCATTGTAGGTAAGACCTCGGCACCTCGCTCCTGTTTCCCCCCTTCCTTGTTATATTATATCTATCTATATTTCTATATATATATATAGGTACAGTTGTTCAGTTTCACTAACGCATAGAAGGCCTGCCCCATCCTTATAAGTGTTATTAACGGAGTCGCCTCTCCACTTCATTGTAGACTCAGACGGGCGTCTCAGTCGGACCAAACATCCCGTCACATGGTTTTTTAAGTGAAACGCAAACAACATTCTTACTCTTATATTCCCCCCTTATATTTTCCATGTATAATTATAAGTATTCAGCGGTATGTTACCTAAGTGAAGGATAATTCATTAATAGGATTCAGTGAGGGAGGTTATGCTCATAAGAGCTTTCCTTTATCAGATGGGAAGAGCTTTCCTGTATCAGAGTGTAAAGTTTTCTTATATCAGATTAGAGCTTTCCTGTGTTAGGGTGGAGAGCTTTCTTGTGTTGGATTAGAGCTTATATGTTTGTCTGTGATCTCAAACAAGACATAATACTTCAGGATGAATAAATAGGATGATGTTTCAAATATAGTTCTTGTGTCATTTAGTAGAAACCTCAGGTGATTATTCTGTGTTAGGACAGTAATTCCCCACACTTCCAAAAGAGTGTCAGCCTTACTCGGTATAATTCCACGTATCAACCACGACTACCAAGATAAATCTAATATATTTATGTATATCTATTCAAACATGCCCAGGAGTAAAAAAACGCCATAAAGACCTACTTGCCTGATCTGGTGGCAGCACTTCCCCTTACCTCATACATTTCCCCTTAACCTTACCTCCTACCTTCCCCTTTGAATTCATTTCCCATTTTCAGGTACTTCTCCTTCGCAGCGGGGGGAGAAGTGTTCCCACTATAATCAAATATTGAAGTCATAAAGACAAGTTTCAATTCTCAATTCAAGGTTAATCAAGAAAAATCCTAACCAATTAATTTCTTCAAATACAAAGAAACCTCAGGACACAACCAACTTCAGGGAAACCCTGGCACAAAAATAGCTCCTTTCTCTCAATCCTTTGCTGTGATACCACCATCAGCAAAGCTCTAATGATGCCAGTGAGTTCTCTCTCCAACAGACCTCAACACAGTTGTTTTTGCCTGGGCCAAGTAGAACAATATGCTTTTTAAATGAGCAAAAATTTTGAGATTATGAGATGTGGGGTCCAAAACAGAGTCACAAAGAGAGACCACCACTGATGCAGAAATGTGCACACGACATCTCTCCCCACCTCACGTTCAAGTGCCTGGGGGTGCACCTGAGTGAGGACTGGAAACCTTCAGCACCGACACAGCGTCACGGGTGAAGTGAAAGCCCGGGGAAGATGGCTGGGTGTGTGTTGGGAACATTACCTCCAGGGACCAGAGGTCCATGTTTGACGACTCTGGAAGTCCCTAATTCCATCCACACCTGACTATTGCAGCCAGCTGTGGTCGCCACAACACACCAAACAGGTGACATACAAATGCTGTAGGCTTCCAAGTGCAATTCCCAGACGAAGTTGGGGCATGAAGGGCCTCATTACTGGGAGCGCCGTCAGAGGCTGGGCCTGTACTCCCAGCAGAGAAGAAGGGATAGGTACCTAACCGAGCCATCTTGTATCTGGAAAGAATATTAGAAAAAAGGTAGGCTACCTGACCCCCAACCACCTGTGTGGTGAAGTGTCCCATGCCAGCCGAACCGGCAATGGGACGTAGTTGTGTGAGGAGAGACCCTGCCATCACACGCTTCCATCCAGAATCAAGACTCTTTTGGCTGCCAGTCTGAGTCATGTTGACCAAGAAACATTCAATGTTCTACCTAAAGGAAGTGAGAGGCGTCAGTGGGTGCAGTGTGGACACATTCCAGGCCCGCTCTAGACAGGTTCCTCAGTACCTTACCAGATGAGCCCCCGTGCCTGGCTAGACACTCCCCTTGTCGAGCCCCCAACTCAATCGTAGATCAAGTGGAAGCCTTCTACACAGGGACACCAAGGACACAAGCAGCGGTGGACCACCACGACTGTGAGGCATCACCCTCTAAACTTGAAACAAGTAACAAATACGTTAATAAAAGAAATATCATGATGTCATGATGGACCGACCCATAATTAGTACCATGACGGCGCTGCGGATTGCATTATTGGCGCTACGTGGTTCCATTATGGAATGTGTGAAGGGAGCTGAAGTGATAGTATGGGGACAGAAAGGAAACTGAAAGTTATTGTAAGACCTCAACCAAAGTGTTTCCTAACGCCAGTGTTGGGAGATCAAAGGGGGGTAATAAGAAGAGAGTTTCACGTTCGTTTTCAGAAACACCACCTACTTTTTCTTGGCCTACAATAGTGCTTGTTCTAATTGTGCTAGTTTTATTTTGCGCAAACCAAAAAAAAAATGAAAAAAAAAATGAAAACCTAAAAACCTAACCTTTTATGTTTAATGAACCTAACCTAACCCAACCTACCTAACCTTTACAGGTGTTTAAAGGAAACCTAACCTAACCCTTAACCACAAAATATCATTTTTTTTTTTTTTTTTGAGTTTTGCGCAAAATAAAATAGCACCATTATAACAGCCCCCTATTGTAGGCCAAGAAAAAGTAGTTGGTGTTTTCTGAAAACGAACGTGAACTCTATTTCTTGAGTCTCATAATGGCCTTTTCTTTAGTGTGTTTTTACGGTTTTTTATTTGATAACTATGTATGAACAAACAATTTCCGAGGACAACAGTATATCTTATACTGATAAACTATTTTGGTAGGGGAAAATTCCATAAGCTGGCAAACACGGGCGGCATATGGAGTTTGTTTGGTCCTCCAGCTCGCTCCGACGGCGACTTTGGCTTGAAGACGGCGGCGTTTGGCTTGAAGACGCTAGGTCGTGACGTCAGTGCCAGACACCTATTATATCGTATCGTGGGGTGGTGGTGGTGGTCAGGTGTGGTAGTAGTAGTAGACCGTAATAACAGTCAAGCCGCCACCTGCCAGTGATGTCGCCAGCCGCCAATATTACCGAATTATAGCATCACTCTGGTTTTTATGTGCCCTGAAGAAGTTACACAGTAGTTTATATCATGACTGATAATCTACTACCTGTTTCAAGCGGTTGGTTTATGCTTTGTAGCGCAAGTATAATACTTTTTCGAAATTTCACCTACGCATTTTTTTTTCGGGCGACGACGACGGCGGTACGACACTCATAAATAAAACACTAGAATGGCGACTCTACTGTTGATAGCCCTTTGTGGATCTTTTTATAATTTTTGTTCATTTTAGCCATACTATACACAGATAAAACCAAATGACACAGACTCTCATATAGCCCCTTCATAACTTTCCTGAAATCATGGATGTAGAAATGTCACTATTAACGCCACCCCGTCTGTAAAACTTGTTTTTAAAAAAGTTGTCCTGGCGACTTAAAGTAATCGTCCCTAGACGCATTTCATTTTCATCCTTCCTGATCTTTGATGTAGTTAATATGCCATTGCGAGGTGTATCCACTTATGTTGGTCACTTTTTGGCATCCAGTCAGCCGTTTTTTTAATCGCAATCAAAACTGTAAATTCTCCCCGGCTTCCGAAAACGCTGCGGGCAACTGCAGATGACGCGCCACGGCTCGGTGACGCATCAAGAGGAAGCGGCCTCTCTCCGCGCAGATCAGAAGCATGTAACACAAGAGATAAATTAGGTACTGTGAGATTTTTTGTGGGTGTTTCTGATAGATTTTTTTTGCTATATGCCACATACATGCAATCCTTTATATGGGTGGCAGCACTAGACAGCTTGCTTTCCAGAGAAGTTTGCACTGTTTTTCCTACTGATAGCGACGACGTTAAATCTGTGGAAATATGTTTGGCGTGCGGACACATCACCTCCCCCCACCACAAAATTCCGTATCCCCACACTCATCGCGTAGGCCTTGTACGGCAGTCTGCACACAAACCCGTCAACAACACTCTCCTTGCCTATCATTGTCCACACTGGTCTACATCACCCCCCACCGCCGACCCACACATTCGTAGCCACACACCATAGCGTATCCTTGTATTGCAGTGCGGCAACACAAACCAGTCAACAACCACTCCCTTTCCTGTCCATGTCCACGTCTCATCACCCCCACCCACCCACACATTCCGTAACCACACCCCTAGCGTCGCCCCATCAAAATCTGAGGTTCGTATTTCCTCATAGTATTAGCGCTAGCAGCGTCCCTTATTCCGGTCTCAGATGTGAGCATCGTACTCTAGTTCTTTTCACAGCGGACAGATTCACTGTCTGACAGACCGAAGTACAAATCCGCTCATCATACCATTTTGCCGACAGGTGGCAACAGATGTTTAACATTGGAGCGTTCCCTCTATCTGACGTCAGCAATAACATTCGTAGTCTGTTGGAGGGAAGATTTTTTTTTTTCGCGGCCCTTTTTCAAAAGTTTCGTATTTTTACGGAAATAAGGCCCTGGAAATCAATTTTATTTTGGTGGATTAGGTGTTTTTGAATCATAATTCAACATAATTAGGCAAAAAAAAAAATGGGGTCTGGACATTACTTAACTCAAACACTATTACTGCTACTGCATACTGCTACTACTACTACAACTACTACTACTTTTACCCCCACTACTACATTACCTACTACTTACTACTACTACTACTACTACTACTACTACTAACTCTACTCTTGGAATGGTAGCTTTTCACCCTCTCTCTCTCTCAGCTTTTAACTTTAACTCACACACTACTACTGCTACTCTACTGACACTTCTACTACTATTACCACTACTACTACTACTACTACTAACTACTACTCTCTTGGAATGGTATTTTTTTTCACCCTCTCTCCTCTCTACTCGCTTTTACCTTTTAACTCACCACTTTTGACTACTACTACTACTACCACTACTAACTACTACAACTACTACTATTACCACTACTACTGCTACTACTCTTGGAATGGTACGCGGGGGCGTAGTACCTTGGCCCGGGCCGTAGCGGACTTTGTAATGGGGAGGGGTGGGACGGAAGGGGGTTAGGGGGGAGCGGGGCGGGGGGGGATCTAATATGGGTGAGGGTGGCTGACGGTAAGACCTAATACTGGTAATGTAAAATGTCATAAGTCATTATTTTTTCATTATTATAGTAAAAGAGAGAGAGATGAGAGAGAGAGGAGAGAGAGAGAGAGGAAGGAAGTAGAGAGAGAGAGAGAGAGAGAGAGAGAGAGAAGAGAGAGAGAGAGAGAGAGAGAGAGAGAGAGGAGAGAGAGAGAGAGAGAGAGAGAGAGAAGAGAGAGAGAGAGGAGAGAGGAGAGAGAGAGAGATAGAGTAGAGAGAGAAGGAGAGTAGAGAGAGGAGAAGAGAGAAGAGAGAGATGTATTTTTAGTGGCCACTCTTATGGAACTTTTTATACGGTATGTCAATGTATCATTATGGTACTTGAGTTTTTAAAGGCACGATTTTGGGTCCGGCTCAAATGATGATTTCGTACTATGGGCTTCATTCCTGCATTAGAATATTCTTTACATCATAATACAATACAATCAACAAACCGAATCATAACCTGAGGAGTCAAACACGAAACTCGTTCATGCTTCAGTCGCGGGTGAAGTGGCGAGTCGTTTAGGGAAGCCCGTCAGTCGCTTGTCGGGCGTCTTAAGGGGAGAGGATCCGACGCTGTTGTGCTGGTTGGTTGCTTGACGCGAGTGGTAATAAGCTGTTTCTAAATGTTTGTTTTGTGTAAAATTCTAGAGTTCCTTTCCCGCCTTATTAGTGGTCTTTTTTTCTCCAGACGCTTCACCGATCCCTTCAGATACCTCTAAAGCGTAATTATAGAATGGGGGAAGATGCCCCCTGCAAGTTTTAAGCTAGTCTTTCTGGTATTTGTTTGTGCCTTATAATAAAATTCTTTGTATATGTATATTTCTTTAATGATAATAGTGTGATAATAGATAGATCTTGTATTTGAGATAGATACTAGGTGATAGTTGTGTGAATGCTAGATACTAGCTAGGTAGTTGTAGTTGAGATAGCTAATAGTTAGATGTTGTGTGATGATAGATAATCGATAGGTAGTTGTAGTTGCGAGATAATAGGTAGATAGTTGTGTGATGATTGATAATAGGATAGATAGTTTTGTAGTTGAGATAGATATAGGTAGATGGATGTGGATGGCTAGATAATATAGTAGTTGTATTTGAGAATAGTATAATATTTAGATAGTTTTTGTGTTATGATAGATAATAGATAGAGAGTTGTACTTGAGATCGATAATAGGTAGATAGTTGTAGTTGAGATAGATAATAGTAGGATAGTTTGTGTGATGATAGATAATCAGATAGTTTGTAGTGATAGATCGAAATAGGTAGATAGTTGTAGTTTTGAGAGAGATATAAGGTATTAGTTGTGTGATTATAGATAATAGTCGATCGTTGTAGTTTGATATAACATAATAGGTAAGATAGTTTGTGTGATGAATAGATAATGATAATAGTGGTAGTTGCCGATAGATAGTTAATAGATGGTTTGTGTGTGTTTTGCCATAACCCTACATTGTTTTTTAAGTGAATATAAAAGATAGAAATACTAAGACAGTCTCATAAAATAAGTTTGTCAATGATTTGTTGTGGTTGTTAGAATGTGTATGTGTGCTATGGCTACTTTTACTCAATAGGAAGGCCCATTTTTTTACATTCATTTATGAAGTCATCTAACCCTCCCCTTCCCTTGCTAATTGTCCCCCTCCCCTTTAGCCATCCTCCCCGCTACCCCTAACACTCCCCCTTATCACCCCTCTACCCGTCCTTACTAACTGTCCCCTCCCCCCCTCACACACACCTCAGCCCCTCACATCCCCTCATCATCCGTCCCTAGAAGCCTCCTTCCCCTCACCTTTATAACTGTCCCTCTGCCCTCATCCCCCTACCCCGCCCTCTACCGTCGTCAATTCCCTGCTGCCGTGTTAAGCCCCTTTAAGCCATCCTCACCCCTACCCCTAACACTCCCCTTATCCCCCTCCCCGTCCCTTACTAACTGTCCCCCCCTCACACACACACAGCCCCTTCCCATCCACTCATCCCCCTACCCTCCCCTCACCCCTCCACGAACTCCCCTCAATTCACCGGCTGCCGTGGGGTTACAAAGAGTCTATTACCCTTGTTTGGCCCTGCCGTTTTAACAGGTGATTTTACATTACAGTTTTAAAGACTTAATACGTGTCTGCATTGTCGCCTCCACTTGCCACATCTGCCGCTGTTCCAACACTAAAGATTAAGATAAACCATTTATTTAAATTAATCTAGTCTGTATCATAACCGTAGATTCTAGTTACTATACATATGAGAGTTCTGTATATAGTTTTTTTTTTTTGTTTCAAGTTGTTTAATGTAGTATAAAGATCTGTGTACACCCTGCAGCGACCCCACCACTTAAAGATAACTAAGATAGGGGATAACTGTCTTTTAACCAGTTTGCCAATTTTTGTCTTTGATCATACGTAGAATACAATTTGCCGTGGTTTTTAATTTGCTTCAATGGGGGAGTGAGGTGGTACGTACTATTTAGAGTTTTTGTATAATTATAGTTTTATTAGTGTTAATGGATGGTATCATATTGTGTTATGAGTCAAAGAAATGTTAATGATAGTTAAGATAATCATTAAATAACAAAATAGCAAGTGTATGTAGCTGATCCATAAGCATACTAGAAGTTGTCATGTGCATATTATTATAGTGAAATGGCTTAATCTTAATCGTAGTTCCGTGTCTTAATACTTCGTGCCTTGTGTTACCAGATCAACGTGAAAACAACTCCCTGCAGATGCCCCCCACCCCGTGTCACAGTGGGTAGGGGGGGTCAACGGATCTGGATTCCTATAGCGGGATGGCGAGGGTGGAGGGGTGATATAGTATATTTAGAGTATCATTTTATTGGTTTTTACTGGCAATTTAATGCATTACAAGGCACATCGTTATAACCGTCCCTCAACTTGTAGATCTGACTTTGCCAGTCTTTCTAACCCCTACAATCACTTGTTGCAAATTAAAAATACTCGAGGTAGTCTTGTGGGGGGGGGCGTGAAACCCCCCCAGTGAGGTTAGGTAGCGTAATCAATGCCCAGGTTAGTTAGTTACCTGGCAGAGGCCCACTAAGTGAGGAGGAGTATTGGTCAATATGAGTATTGTTGAAACTGCACATTTCCCCTATTGTATGTATTATTCTACTTCAGAAACTAGGTCAAACTATTTCTATAGAAATTTTATTATTTTTATTAACATTTTTTTACCTCATCACATTTTCTGTTATCTCCGTCCACACGATTGAGAGTGGCCGTGTGGGCGTGGTGTTCGCCGGTGTGGTGGGGCGCCGGGCTGTGGTGTGCGGCGGTGTTGGTGGGGCGCCGGGGCTTGGTTTGTGGGGCGCCGGGCTGTGGTGGGGCGCCGGGCTTTGGTGGGCGCCGGCTGTGGTAGGGGCCGCCGGGCTTGTGGTGGGCGCCGGCTGTGGTGGGGGCGGCGGGCTGTAGGTGTGGTGTCGGCGGGCTGTGGTTGTGCTCCGGGCTGTGGTGGGGTGCGGCGGTCTGTGGTGTGCGGGGGGTAGGACGGGCTGTGTTGTGACGGTGGGCGTGGTGGGGCGCCGGGCTGTTGTGGGGCTCCGGGCTGTGGTGTGCGGCGGGCGTGGTGGGGCGCCCGGCTGTGGTGGGGCGCCGGGCTGTGGTGGGGCCGCCGGGCTGTGGTGTGCGCGGGCGTGTGGGTCGTCGTGCTGTGGTGTTGGCGGCGGGCGTGGTGGGGCGCCGGGCTGTGGGGGCGGTGGGCGTGGTGGGGAGCCGTCTGTGGTGTGCGGCGGGGCTGTGGTGATGCGGCGGGCGATGGTGGTGCGCCGGGACTGTGGTGTGCGGGGCCGGGCGTGGTGGGGCGCCGGCTGTGGTGTGCGGCGGGCGTGGTGGGTGGCGCCGGCCTGTGTTGTGCGGCGGGCGTGGTGGGGGCGCCGGGCTGTGGTGTGCATCGGGCGTGTTGTGGGCGCCGGTGAAATGGGTCGGCAGTGGCGGTGTGGGTCGACGTTATCCTCTTTGCGCCGCAGGAATAATTCAGTCTGAGTAGTTAAAGCGGCGTTGCGAAGAGTAGTATCAGTATGTACCATCATCAGTAACAACCATCATCTCAGTCAATTCTTATCCTAGGGGCGAACCCAGAGAGAAGTTTAATTGATTAAATTAATGATGTGTCCTTAAACACCTAGAACGCTAACTTCTGTTTTTGTAACATGATCACTAAACAAGGTATCGGACGTACTCCGAACTTGGAAAAAATGAAAAAAAATACTCTATATGAAAATGGTTATTGAACAAACGCATTAGACATCTAATGTATGTATCCTACAATTAATTAACTATTTATCATTCTACATACTTAACGTTATGTAGGAACAGATTTTTAAAATAAAGTGTGAAGAAGCCCATTTTTTTTTTTTAAATGTAGAAAAAAATTTACGAAAAAGACGTGCACCGCGATTATAACGTAAAAGCCTAGCCTAAACACTCCCAGATAAGTGGCCACTGCTTTCAGGTTGTCTCCAGTCCTCGGTCAAAGCACAACTGTCGGAAGAGGGGGTAAAAAAGACCCTTGTTAAGTGACGAAAAATGTCCTTTTTTTAATATAATGCGTTTTTAGCCCAGTGATTTCGGTTGTAAAGTATATTCATCGACTATTCACAACAAAATAATGGTGCTTGGTATAAAACGGCAACATTCAAGACTTTCTCGGCATCATACAGTGCACAGTCGTCACAATAGCTTAGTAGTGGTTGGGCAAACAGGCTTTTACTAGGGACAACACCTGAACCAGTGTCCTTCTATCGAAGCTTGTTTGGACAAGCACAGCACAGCGCGTTTGGCTCTTTTGACAAACCTGGCTGGATCTTTCTAGGTCCACCCATATTCCAGTGGGGTTGATCACGCAACACTTGGCTATTACAGCCCTCAACCTCCGGTGCTGATCCGGGGCGCTGAGGCGGCTCTTCACGCTGAGGGCTTTATAAGGTTCCATGACAACTGCTCCATATATTTTTTCCCTGGTCAGGTGGTGTGGTTACCACACGGATCATGTTGTGTTTGTGGATGATCACCGGGTTTATTAGAGCTGCATTTCAGATGGCCGTAGAAGAGTCACAGCGGCCACCTCTTTGTTTTTCCTGCTGCACTGACTGTGTGCAACACATTTGGTCGTGTCCACAACCACCTTTTTTGTCTTGTTGTAGAATCTAATCATCTCTGGCTTCCCAGTCCCTTTGTATGGATGGCTGCGTGTGCATGGATGACATTAGGAAGGACGGTCTTCTTGCAGTAGCTGTGTCTGGAACGTAGGAGAACCACAGTTTTATGTCATTGGTGAGGGAATGCACTATTCCCGGGTACCCTGTTGCTCTTTTCCTTCATCATGAGTGGATCTCTTTCTTATTCCCCTTCACAGTTACCCACCGAGCGTCCTCCCACAGTTATGGAGCAGATTCTTGGTAGGGTCACTGAGGTGAACCAGTTTGCAACAGTAACATTACGGTTGGTGTGGTGGTAGGGCCGTTGTCATTTCCCACGAGTAAATGTGTGGCCCAGATGTTCCCCACTCGCGCGATGGGTTTTCCCTGCTTACCCAAGTAAGGAATGCCTGTGAGAAGGTAGTTGGTGGTCCACATCACTTGCCAATACAAGTTTGAGCCCATACTTAGCTGGCTTTGGTTCGTAATGAACATCCTGAAGAACATTTACCCCTTAGGCAGCAGCAATAGACCTGTTCAGGAAAAAAATTTTTTCCTATTTTTTATACCCCGCCTGCAAGAGTTTCCCATGCTTTTTTGACTCTGGAAAAAGCCCGAAAATTACAACCATTTTGAGTCTAAAATGTCGGACCTTTGCCTCATTGGACCTCGAAGATATTCAGCCCGCGACAGTAGAAAAGCGCCTAATTTTGCCTTCGCGCCATACTTTTTTTTCCCACCTGAGACTTTTGTTCAATTGGGATAGAACGAACAAATTTGTATTCAACTTGAAGCATTTTTAATATTATTTCTGAAAACATCCAAGTAAACATTCAAGAAAAAAAGACACATCATAGTCCAGAAAAAAAGCAAAATTTTCTCTGAAATGTCATATTAATTTCTATAAATATTCCTATCGGTTGACATCAAAAAATGTGTGACAAAGACGCTAAAAACTATTTTCAAGTGGCAGAAAACCTATTGTCTATTCAGAAGGACACTTCACAGTCCATTTTTTTGCAGAGTTTGCTATCTTGAAGCTATCAAATCGCTCCCACGGTTTGTATTCCACAGTTTGAAGAAGGGACTGTTTTTGCGCTGAGGAATCTGGTGTAATGATTTTGCGAACTCAGTCTCATCTTGAACTCCCACTCCCCGTCAGTCAATGTCATTCACTACTTTTACATTCCTGACATATTCCAGGCCTTGCTGTATCATCACTCTTGGCATGGTCGCCACAGGTTGCAGACGCCAGTCATACTCAATGACAAGGGTGGTCAGCAGAAGTTGACTCTCTGGACCAACACTAGATCAGCCAGAGTCGTCTTGGCTGTAACCTGAGGGAACATAAGTTTTCCCTCTCTGAAAGCTATCTGGCTTCTCAGTGGCGTGCAGCTTGGCAGGCATGTACTGCTTTCTCTTTGTCCCTGAGTCTGCTACCGAAGAGAGCGAACGATCCAGTGAGATTGCTCCGGGGCAGTGCTGACAAAAAACTTAAAACCACAGTGGTACCTGACACAGGAGGTTTGTGCCGTTCGCTCTCTTCGGTAGCATACTCAGTGACAAAGAGAAGCACGACATTGCTGCCAAGCTGCAACGCCACTGAGAAGCAAGATGCTTCATACGAGGGAACGCTATGGCCCTCAGTTACAGCCTAAGACGATCTGGCTGATCTAGTTGGTCCAGAGAGTCATCTTCTGCTTGACACCTTGGCATGTTTGACTGGCTTCTGCAACCTGTGCGACATGGCCAAGGAGTGATGACTACAGCAAGGCCTGATTGTCAGCAATGTAAAAGTATGTGAATGACATTGCTGAGCTGGGGAGTCAGATGATGACTGATTTCGCAACTATCATTACCACAGTATTCTCAGCAAACAGTACCTTCTTCAAACTGTGGAATAACACCGTGGAGCGATTTGATAGCTTAAAGTAAGGCAAACTCTGAAACAAATGACTGTGAAGTGTCCTTCTGACATAGACATATAGTTTTCTTGCCACTTGAATAATAGTTGTTAGATCTTTTTGTCACACACTTTTTTGATGTCAAGATTAATATTTATAAATTTATATGAAATTTTTCAGAAAATTTGCTTTTTTTCTGATATGATGTGTCTTTTTTTCTTGAATGTTTTACTTGGATTGTTTTTTGCAGAAATAATATAAAAATGCTTCAATTTGATACCCAATTTGTTGTGCTATCCAATTGAACAAAAGTCTCAGGTGAAAAAAAGTCTGGCGGAAGGCAAAATTAGGCGCTTTTCTACTGTCCGCGGGCTTAATATCTTGAGGGTCCCATGAGGCAAAGTTCCTGACATTTTAGCTCAAAATGGTTGTGATTTTCGCTTTTCCAGTCAAAAAGCATGGGAAACCTTGCAGGGGAGTATAAAAATAGGAAAAATTGTTTTCTGACCAGGTCTAAAAAGCATCAAGCAAGCATCCAAAGTAGATGGTATCATGTGGAATAAAATGTTTCTCACAGGACCAATAAACATGTCCTCCCACACTCCTAATGGGAGTCTAATTTATCAGTGTCCGCGCCTCACTGCCCGCGTACGCATGCTGTCAAAGCGCAGGCAGGTTGCAGGAGGTCAATCGGACTCCGACATGGCAGCCCTGTAGAGGCCGACCCTGTAATAGGGCTCCACACTTCCTTTGTGGATAGTGGTTGTCGTGGCCTGTAACCACTACAAATTAAAACACAACCAAGCAGGCTTCGTATCTCTGTTGGCTGTGTCCTCTGAATGGTCGCAGTTTTCCTAGTAAAACTTTGCTGCAATCTCGCTATTTTGCTGGTTTGTCATTGTACAACCTGTGCTACAAGTTCGTCACTTAATAAAGAGACAGAAGCACTCTTGTAAGGTTTTAGCCTGCGCAGCTTCTGTGTGGGGCATGAGTAAATGGTTCCTAATATTTCTTGCTGCGGCCTTGTCGCTGCTACTCTACCTGAGGCCTTTGTTTTTCCACACGTAACCCTGCCTGCTCGTCATTGTGGCATGGTTACATTTTACCAGCAAATCCTTCATCATCTCTACCAGCAACAGTCACGTTCGGTCGTCCCCCGGGTGCAGCAGGAGTAGCAGCAGGAGGGTTTGTCTGGGTCCTGTCTGAGTGGTAGGCCTGTGTGTCAGCAGTAAGGGGCCATCATACAGGGGTGGTCACAGCGGCAAAGCAGCAGGGTGGTCACAGCAGGGTCAGCAACGTGAATGTGTCCAGCAATAGGGAAGGCAGCATCAGGAGAGGTGGGCAGGACGCGCGGCTTGGTGAACGGCGTCCCGCTTTGGCACGACCGCGATTAATCTTTTCCTCCCTACGACGGCCTGTTCTCACGCTGCCTGTGGTCACTATCTGATCACTTGACTAGACATGTCCTATGGTCCTAAGACAAAAAGTCGAGATCGCGGTCACTATCGTATATTTCCTCACATTCAAGTTCTCCACTGTCTTCGTCACTATTTTCACCATAGCCAGTGAACAAATACCTTCTAATCTCTTTCCTGAGACACATTTTCACGTCTGGAAGCCATGTGAAACACCTACTAGTTATACACTGTAAATTTGTTGTAAGTTATCCCTTCCTGAAAGGAAAATAATTAATCACTATAGCCACACTTATTGTCAGTATCCGTAAACAGGGTACTAGAACCCTATTTGGTTTTAACCCTGTATTTGTAAACAAGGGTACGTCGTACCCTATGACGTTCTATGGAAAAACTCAGTGTCGCGGACTGGAGCGACGTTACCTACGCCGCTGTCACGGTTGGGGAAACACTGACTATAGCGGAGTATGGGCGAATGGATCCATCAGAACATCACTGGATTACTAATGATGACATTACGACGGGTTTCCTCGGAACCATGTTTAGCGTTCTAGGGTTTAAATCTGTTTGGTATATGAAACTTTAAAAGATTTTTTCACAATAAAATACTCAACTGTTTTATACTTTTTTAAATCATATTTTACAATTCCCATAGTTGAAGAAAGGGTTTGACATGGAGGCAGGCAACTTCCTGAAGGTGGCGTGAATGGTACAATGTTTAAAACCACAGCTAGAGTGAGACCAATAATGTTGTAGTTTTGTTTTGTTGGGGGTGGGAAGGGGGGGGGGGGAGACTTTTGGCCAATGATGAACCGCAACCAGGTTCTACCTTCCCGTCTGGCGAGTGGTCGCTCCATCCCCGGCAGGACATGACGACATGACTTCGCTTCAATATGGAGACACGAGCCACTCCGGGCATGGAGGAGGGAGGCCCGATAACTGTATTTAGCGCGTGCCCGTTGCAGGGTATTCTGTGGCAGGTAGCAGAGGTCCGCCGTAACTACCACGCCGCCCTGTTGTGAGGCCATTACCGCGAACGAGTATATTATAGGAATTATTTACATCAGAAACTAGGAATTTTTAAAATTTCTATAGAATTTGCCATTAGTTTTTCATTTACTTTTTACCTCATCAGTACAAAAGTCACTTCTTGTAACTAACACACACCCTCGTGAGGAATTCCCGCGTACGTCCTGCTTGGCCAGTCCTCCGCCGCCACACTCGCTGACCTATATCCGTATTGACTTGATCTTCGTTGACTCTATATTACTCAATTAACCTAGCTGTATATCTTGTGTGTTGAGGAATAAAACATATATTTCTGCCAAACTACGTGCCGTGATGGTTTAGGTACTGCACAACGACAAACCTTGACATTGTGTTGCTAGTACAGTATAAAATAAGTATTATGGTGTCCCGTCCATTAATGAGTGTGTTAGTCTGTAATATGAACACGATAGTACGTATATATGCATCGTTTATGTAAAGTTTACGTAATCCATATGCGTTATAGAAAAAAATTATACTGTCCTAACGCCCTGACGTTGCGTATTAAAAGTCTGCTGTGTAAACTTTTCTGATTTCTTGGAAGCTGAGGGAGTTTTTTGTATGCCATAATGTACAATGTCATCGTATAAAATTGTTGTCTTTATTTCCTTAACCATTACCTTTGGAACGCGAGATAGGTAGTCTTGCCAGTGACCCGGTTTGCACAACCACCACAAAAGTACTTCTACTTCTTCAGAAAAAAAGTAGTGTCGAAATTTTGGAGACTGAGCTGGAACAAAAAGTTAAAAAATGCTAGTTCTTGAGAGAAATAAATTAGTCTGTAGCCCAATAGTTTTTTTCCATCTACTATAATCCAGAAATGACCAGCACCTTCCCTAGAAAATGTAGGTTTATATTACACAAAAAGTTTGGCGGCATCCCAATTAGTAGTAGAGGATGAATGACTAACAGCTCTTATGACTAGTTTTTTTATTCAAAGCTCACAATGGCCTCGCCGAGTAAGCTGCCCCAACGTCGAAAACCCTCGTCCCCACTCTGATAATGGATTCGCCTAGTCCCCCCCTTTTTTTTGCATTCAATCTATATTGCAAAAAAATATTAACGCACTGCTGGCACATAATATAAGTGAATAATAATATAATAATAAAGAGAAGAAAATGGTACTGCTGGTCAAGTTGTGGAAACAGATGTTCCGGGCGGAGTTCAAGTGCTCAATACAGGTTGGTCTGGAATCCATTGTCAGAAGTGGGGAGGGCGAGTGTGTGCAGTCTTACTGGGCGCGTCCATTGTTGAACTTCATTGAATATCAATCAAGTACTGTTAGGCTGCCAACAAGGTTATTACTAACGACGTCACGAGTCAAGGTCCGGTCAAGTTCAAGGTCATTCCAAGGACATTCAGAGTAAGCTGGTAAATTTATCAGGTCAATGTTCCAAGGCCCCTGAATCTCAGTCATTCCAAGGACAAATTTCAGTAAGGTGAGGTTAAGATTTAACTCGGTTTGGGAGTTCAAGTTTTCAAGGTCACCTGCAGCTCAAGGTCATTCCAGAAGGACAAATTTTCAGTAAGTTGGGTTAAGATTTATTCAAGGTCCAATTTTAAGGCCGCCTGCATCTCAAAGGTCATTCCAGAGGACAAATTTCAGTAAGGGGGAAGTTAAGATTTTTCAAGTCAATTTTCAAGCCGTTCGTAGCTCAAGGTGCATTCCAAGGTTATCGTTGAGGCTCGTTGGATGACGTCACAACTAGAGGAGGAAAGGATGAATTACTAAGACACGCTCTTAATGACTTAAGTCTTTATTCAAAAATGTTACAATGGACTCGCCCAGAAAGCCGCCCCACACACTCCCTCCCCTACTCTGACAATGATTCACCATTGTTCCTCCCTCCACCTACAATATGGACTCAACCACCTCGCGCTGCCCCTTTCCTCGCTCAGCCGAACACAGCCGCCCTCCCCCGCTATCTGATAATG
>JACEEZ010003859.1:0-17500 GCA_016584305.1 Chionoecetes opilio
TGAGGATAAGTTTTTCCCGGGAAAGTTCGCACCAAAGAAGAGGACGCCGCGCTTGCGGGCAAGTCCCTCTAGTCCTCTATACTCTTACTGAAAGGATTAACTCACGGGTTTACATATTTATTTCCCTACACATGTGCAAGTGAGTTGGACGTTCAGGCTCTTTCCGAGGCCTGAAGACGAGACCAGCAGGTTACCACATCCCCGTTCGCTATGCCTTCAAGACACCCCGAGGCCGAGGCATACGGCGGGAGCTCCCGCGCGCCAGCAATTGGCCTGAACGCACTTTTGGTCAGATGGCGGTGTGGCTGCAGGCGGCCGTGATGTTGCACCTACTCAGGTCGTGAGGCCTTCCACGGTGGTTGCTCCGAAAAGTGCAAGACGAGATGGCACCAGCAGCGTTCAGGACGTGGCGCCGATCCAGGGGACACGTGGGTCACATTGAATGCATGGCCTCAGCTCACAGCTGTCCTTCACATCCGCCTGGCCGCCTTCCTGCACTCCAACGGACTGTCGACTCTAGGTTCCGGGCGATCAGTGGGAACAACTGCCCACCCAAGGAAGCCCTGGACGCCATCGGGGGCATTGTGCTGCAGGCTTTCGAACCGGGGCAGTGCAGTGGGGGGCACGTTTTTCGGACAGCAGGCAGGATGAAGGGCCAGCCCATGAAAAGGTATTTTCAGAGGTGCTCTCAGGAGGCCGTTGAGTGCGAGTTTCAGTGCCCTTCGTGTTGCAGTGATCTCTCGCAGTACATGCTGTTCGCAAGCATGCTTTCGAAGCAAGCATGCTTGCAACCAAAGCAAGCCGCTCGCAAGCTTGTGGTGGGCCTGAGAGACCCAGTGTTGAAAAGGGAGGTTTTTAGGCTCACTCTGGATTAACATGAGTGGGGGAGAAGTTGAGGGGTAAGTGTACATCTTTGAAGCAGCGTTGAGGGATGCGGGCTACCTGTATCGTACGCCTGGCTGCGCGGCCGTGCCGGAGGCGAGTGCTCTCTGGGATTGTGACGTCACGGGTGAGCCCGAGATAGCGGCTGCACGTGGCCACACAGGCCCGGCCAGGCACTGGGTATCCCCGCAGCCGTGTTCAGTGTGGGAACTGTGGTAGTGCACCCTACCCCTGGCAAAAGCTCCTGCCCTGCGAACGGGCTGTCTGCCGTTTCGCCCTCCAAAGTTGGGGCACTTTAAAAGGTGTTTGTAGAAACAAGCCAGCCCCCAGTGCGTTGTGGTGTCCTGCGCGGTTTCGGCGGGGGGAAGCCCAGATATCGCGGCACCCGAGGCTTTGGGGGTGTCAGTGTCCAGGCCCGGGGCGGCGGGGTCACTGCCTATTTCGGTGTCGCTGTTGCTGGTACCCGGCGCTATGGTTTTTGTGTGGCTGGCTTGCCCTGCTCTAAGGGCCTCGGCTCCAACCCGAGGCGGCTTCAGGCATGCAAGGGGTTGAGGTACGTAGCAGACAAGCAGCTCCATCCGTGGGGCACCCCGTGCCCGCATCAGTGGGGGGCGGGGAGGCCACGGCTCAGGAGTCTACTTTGTGGGTACAGCCAAGGCCCTTTACCTGTAAACTTGAGGCCTGTAAGAGCCTCGGCTGGTTCCTGATGATTTTCCCCATCCCCGCGGGCTGTGGCAACGGTGGGGGGCTGCATGCCACTAAGGACCCGAGCCCTTGGGTGTGGCCCTCCCCCGGGACCGAATGAAGGCCCTGTCGCCATGGAGGAGAATGTAGCGAGATGGAAGCAGGCTGCAAGGCACTTTAGTCATGGTTTTTATACAGCAGGTTCCGTTACAGTCATGACTGGTGCCCCACGCATCAATTTGAAACGGGAGGAAATGCCCTACGCTTGCCATATCCGTCTGTTCCCAAGAACAGGAGGCGGAGGTGAAGCCAAGGTGGAGGGGGACGTCAGGATCGGCGTCTTTGAGTGTGCCGCGGGAAGTCACGAATGGTGGGGCCAGAATGGTGGTGGTTAGTGGCCGTGAGGGGGACGAGAGGAAGAAGGAATAGGGAGGAACGAAGGATAAATGGGGAGAAGGCAGAAGACTAAGGAGGGTAGTGACAGAGGGGAAGCAAAAGGGTTTCGCTGGGGCAGATCATTACATGGTAAAACACGATATTTTGGCAAAAGGTTTAAAACAAAATTCTAACGAATTTGGGCTGCTGTTTTACGAATATGAACTCAATTTTTGTCTATCACATCAGGTTTTCGCGATATAGCTTTTTCAATTTTTGATGAAAATGACTCATCAGCCTATATATCGAAGGTTTCAAGATAAAAAACACGTGATTTTTAGTAAATACATTTTGTATTTCTTAATCAAGGAATTACAAGATTAGGAAGTCCATGTACAAGTAAAATCAAAATATAGGACAGAATGAAATAGAAAATATAAACATACATATATATGGTGCCGATCAATGACAAGTAGGTATATGTGATTTTTTTTTTCTTGGCTGATCTCGAGAGTCAGCTTTGGGTTGTCTCTCATCAAGCTCCAGCAATAATCCGCCATCATATGTGAGTCCCACCGGCCTTGATACCGTTCTTCCATTTTTTAATGTCCTGATGGGAAAACGCTCCCTTGCCCTCGCTCACATCCCCAAGGTTCTCCGGAAACTTGTCCAAAGGCTGTGTAAATAGTGAACCTTGATACTCATTCTACATCCAAGATCTCGCGGGCTCATTCATTAGTAGCTCTTCCACAATCTCTTCATATTTGTCTTTTTTCTTATTCCCTGAAAATTTTTCACCAATTACAAAATGCATTCCAAGCTCTTTCTTCTGTCTCATTCATTGATGTGATAAAATTTGGATCTCTCATTAGTGTTCTTTTTTGAGGTCCATCAAATATTCCAGCCTTTTTCTTCTCTTCACTAAGACCAGGAAAAGTTGAACATATATAGCTGAAGCATTCCCACTGTGATCAAGAGCTTTGACGAACTGCTTCATCAATCCAAGTTTTATGTGCAAGGGAGGAAAGACAATCTTTTCCTATCCACTAGAGGATTATTGATGACATTCTTATCGCCAGATGCCAACCTCTGTCGCTGAGGCCATTCTTTTTTCACCCAATGCTCTGCTGTAGCTCTACTGTCCCAGTAACACAGAAAACAGGGGATTTTGTGTACCCTCCTTGCTGACCCTAAAAGAAAATTAACCATTTTCAAATCGACACAAATTAACCACCCATGAACATGATATTGCAACCTCTCTAGGACAATCTTGATGTTGTTATATTTTCTTTAAGTTTTACAGAATGACCTATTGGTACAGAGCCATACTTATTTCCATTGTGTAACAGAACACATTTCAAAACTTCTTTTGGAACTGTCAATAAAAAGCCTCCAATCCCTTGAATCATATGCTAGCAGTCCCATAAAAAGAAGTAGCCCCTTTTACATCAGTACAAAAGACAAGCTGGCCATCTGAATGGAATATTACGCAGTTCTGCTTCCCTGTTACGATAAAATGAGACACCTGTGCCGGGTTTCAGCATTCGATTCTCTTGCAGTCTTGAAGACAACAGTTCAGCAGGGCTTTTGGTAGATAAAGATCTCTAACCAAATCATTCAAAGCAGGGCTGAGTAAACAGAATTGGTTTGTCACAATCTTCACAGATGGCTGAAAAATATCTGTAGTGTCTTCTTCATCAGTGGGAGCAGGTGAGCAGAGATCGTTTCATCATTTTTTGAAGCTCAGTAAATTTGGTACAGGTTATTTCTTCACTATGGGTAACTGGTTTGAATAGCTGAAGGGATACTTGGGTATTGCAAATATTTCTTGTTTTTCTTATTGAAACCTTTTACATTGACAAGGCAGAAATAGCAGTCATCTAAATGATTTTCTTGGTTCTCTCCAAACCATAGGCACTCCAAACTTAAGTTTAGCCTTCTTTCCCTTTAGACCATGATCTCAAAGTTTTAACCAAAGGTTTTGCACACTTTGTGAGGAGCCCAATGCTTGTCTTGGTCTCCAAGTGGTACTTTGAAGTACGCAAAATACACGCTCTTAACAAAGTCAGTAATGTTGCGCCCCTGAGTCTTCAAAGTAAAGCTTCCCCAGAGTAGCAAAATATATTTGGACATTTGAGCACTTCTTCTGTGAGATGTAGAGGCCATGTGTTAGAGCAGCAAACACCAACTGCGGACAAATAAAAGAAAAAGAGTTGTTAGCTACCTGAGTTGTTCCTTGAATTGCTACCCAACCCCCTACACCTTAGGCATGTTTCACAAAAAAGAAAAACAGGAGAAATACAATAAATAACTCAATTCAATGTAAATTTAATAATAAAACACTACCTGCGGACGATTGCTGTGCAAGTTTAAATGTGTTGTTACTTTCGTATCATAAAGAATGGGAATGTTATGCCCTGTTCAAAGAAAACGAAGATATTCTCCAGTTTTATTGGGAGACTGATTAAAAATAAACCATATAAAACCGGCCCTTTTGCTACACTACTCAAAAGAAGGATACATTTTTCTTGAAATTCATGAAAATGGAATATATACCTATAGCGCAAAAACGTGATGTGATAGAGAAAAATAAGTCAGATTTGAATTCAGCACCCTTCAAAAATTATCTAAAACTGTTCTTAAAAATTTCCCTGCCAGAACTTTTTTTCTTTTTTTTTGACCCGTGAATTTTAAACAGCGCCCCAAAAGGGGAAAAAGGGTTAGGCCTTAAGACAGGCAAACCCATAGGACAAGGGACTCACTGTTGAGAGTCAGTGGTGGGCTCCTCGCCCCAAAAACTGAAGGAGGAAACGAGGACAGTACCTCACGCGGCTTCAGCGGGCGCGTTCATACGTGTGCACACTGTGTCGCGAACGTGATAGTATATTAACTGCAGGAATAACTGCAGCGAGTAACCTCACGTCGAGTCGTGAGTAACGGGCGAGTAACCGCGACGCGTAGGAGACATCCTGCGTGCAAGCCTAGCCCGCGTGCCTGAGGTTGCCGACGCAAGGCTGGCAAGGAAAACTCTACGGGATACGACTACCCTGTTTCCGGCCTGCGTCCTGGCGTGCCTCGGCCGAGGCCCCCCAGGATCCCCGGAGCAGGGCAGGACTCGCCCCACCTCTCTTCAGGGCCCTTGGGGAGCCACTGGGCGCTGGGGCCAGGCACTAGGGGCGGGCGGGGCCGGAGGTGGAAACTCTACGCGGACTACGACGCGCCCTACTAGATACCTCCTTCAGGAGGCTTCCCCTGGGTTCCCCCTCGGAACCCCGGGGCATTACGAGGCACCTACAACAGGGCCTTAGGACCTCTGGGGTACCACATACAGGTCTTCCTGAAGGCGACGCAGCAGATGGTGATGTATTCACGTGATTGACAAGTGCATGATAGGGCAGGCGATTAAGGATGCCCCTGGGGGACCTGTATCAAGCCAGGGACTCTAGGGGGGACAGGGAGGGTCGCCCCGGCATAGCCGGGGCTATTGCTAGCCTGGGGAACCAAGCTCCTCGTATCTCCGACGACGCGAAAGGGCACTGCCCGCTTACCTTCTGTAGAACTTGGAGATGCGCCCTACCCGGCCCCCGACAGGTAGGGGTGCCAGGGTTAGTTGTCATGCCACGCCAGCGACCGATTGGATAGAACCTTAGCGGGTTTGGGGGGGGAGCTAAAACAGGAGCTACATTAACACCCCCCCGTTGAGCCCGCGTACGCAATTTCCCTCCCCCCTTCGGGAGTAGGGCGGCGTGGGGCTTAACATATTGGCGCAGTGAGTAGGATCCAGATCTAGTGGCTGGCGTGGTTAGCTGCAGATAGAGAGAGATAGCCAGAGGTGGGCGCAATAAATGTTGGTAGTGCGATAACGATACCGTGATAAATTTTGGTAGGGCGATAACGATACTGCAATAATTTTTTTTTGGGTAGTACGATACCGATACCGTGATAAAATTTTGGTAGTATGATAACGATGCTGCGATAATTTTCCCGCTGGTTCGAGACAGCGTTGCCTCGCTACCAAATTTATATAAAAAAAAAAAAAAAAAAAAAAAAAAAAATACTAATAAATAAATAAATAAATAAGTAAAAAAAAAAAAAAAAAAAATTCTAAACGCGATAGAATCGCAGCGAGACTGCGATACCAAATGTTTAGCTTTGCGTTACTGTGCTGCCTAGAAAACTACAGTTAGGCACATTATAACATGGTAATTTAATTATTTCTATTATTCTCTATAAGCTATGCGCTTTGCCGCCGTAATACTTTTGTTTCAGATCGTCAGTTATAGTATCGCAGTGTCGCCCGAGGTATCGCTATCGCCCACCTCTGGAGATAGCGAGCGCCACATGCATTAGTAAGCGTGTGGGGTGTCGTGAGGGTAGTGACGAGTATTAGACCCACCACCGAAGAGAGCATGAATGTGTGAAGTGACTGACGCACACCGGGATCATATGGTCAGTGCGGCGAGCTAGCGGCCGCGGCTCGGCGGGCTGCCGTGTGACCCGGTGGATAGGTAGGTTACGTTTAGGGCAACAGGGACCGTACCTTATGGAGTGCCTGAGCGTGAAAGGACTAACAATTTAGGGGGAGGATAACGGGTCGGTCGTAAGAGGAAGAGAAATATTAACTCGGCTCCTAGCGTGCCTGGTGGCCGGGTAGGATAAGTACCTGGCCCACGACCTCGGTCGTAAGAGGAAGGAAAAATTAACCCTGCCTCCAGGTGACACGTGTAGTATCAGCACCGTGTCGGGGTGGCCGGGATTAATTAGTACCTGGCCCACGACCGACTCACGATCCCATACTTATTTTACCCGGGGGGATGCTCCCTGACTCCTGGCACGAGTCAGGCCCTGTAGGCCCGTGCGGGGTGTAAACGTACCCGGCGGGGTGGATACGCAGCACGCCGATCTTGACAAAACTTCCGCGCCCGGAACAGCGGGGCATGATCAGGTCGGTCAAGAGACCTGAGGTATGTTTAAGGTCCTCCCCGCGCTTGGTGGTGGTAGGTAGGTAGGGAGAGGCCGTGGGGCTGACGAATGGCGATTCCCACCACATCCTCCCTCTTCGGGGGTCGAGGAGTGGCGTCCTCTGAGTAATCCACCCACGGTTCTCTGGGCGAGAAGAGGACAGGGATGCAAAATGCCCTGCACCTTCAGTCCCAGGGGGATTCGACCTGGCTCCGCCAAAGTTCAGGCCCTGTAGACCCGACGGGGTATAAACGGCATCGATTCACGGCACTGTGCCAGGACATGGCACATTGCCGGGGACCCTCCCGTCGCCCTGTGCCCCGTCATGTCATGCCATGTCATGTCATACTATTTTCACGTTCCTGGAGGCACTGGTGTAAATTGTGTTCTATTTCAGATCTCGTGATGGGGGAAGACCGCGGTAATAAATTACTTCTCCTTCCAAAGGTTCCCACGAGTGATAATATATATATATATATATGTAGGGTTAGGCTAATTCTCCCTCCCACAGGTTCCCCCCCCCCCAATGGATCGCAAAGGATCGCCTCCATGAGGATATCCCGGCAACCGACCCACAAATGCATCAGAACCTTCGAGCTTCACCGAAGCCTTTCTGGCCAACCTCTTTGACAACGCATCATGGGATGCGCTACATGCGCTCAAGTATGTGGCTGAGTCCCACACTGCCGCGCCAACACACGCCCCACCGTCCGCTGCTCCGTCTGCCCCTGTGCTTCCCCTGTTGCCCTGAGATGACGGGGCCGCGGCGGGGCAAACAGTGGCGCTCTTCGTTGCCCCAGGGGCGGGAAGTGCAACTCTACGAGGCCATGACGTCCCTGCAACACAGCCCGCCCCTGTGGCTCTTCTCCTGGGACCACAGGACTCCACGAAACCACAGCAAGGCGACGAAGGAGCGCTCCGCTTTGCCCCCGGGGGTAGGTACGTGCAACTCTACGATGCCACGACGTCCTACCACACTGCCTGCCCCTGTGGCCTCTCTTCAGGGCCCTCGGGGGACCACTGGGCATTGGGGCGAGACACTAGCGGCGGACTAGGGGCGGAGGGGTAACGACGCGACTACGACGCCCTACTAGACACGCTACTACGACGCCCTGCTAGACACCTGCACCTGAGGTTTCCCCTGGGTTACCCCTGGGACCCCAGAGCATGGCAAGACACATGCAGCAGGGTTTGAGGAAGAAGACGAACAACTTCAGAAAATGCTTCACCAAGCGGTAATCCGGCCCTCACACAGGCCGCGGCCCGCAGCGGTAGTGATGACCACCACAAGGACAGATCCCGGAGGTTCTGCCTTGACTTCCGGCGCTTAAACAACGTGACCATCAAAGACGCCCACCCAGCCGCGCACCGATGACACTCTAGAAGCACTACACGGATCGGCTGGTTTCCGACCCTGGACCTACAGGCCGGGTACTGGCAAATTCCAATTCGCGAAGGCGACCGACACAAGACGGCGTTCCGCACCAGTTTTGGACGGCTTTTTGAGTCAAACGTAGTGGCATTCGGCCTATGTAACGGACCGGCCACATGCTCCAGACTCAAGGACCAAGTCTTGGAAGGTTTGAACTGGGTAATATGTCTTTCTTACCTCGACGACATAATAGTATTCTCAGCCACTTGGGCAAAACATCTAACGCCCACGTTGCGGTCCCTTTAGTAACTACAGGTCGCCGGTTTGACACTGAAGCCATCGAAATGCGCCCTGGCACGGCGTGAAACGGCGTTTCTTGATCATGTTGTCTCTGGAGAGGGTATCACGGCAGACCAAAAGAACTTGGCAGCTATCGACGACGTCTCGACTCCAACCACTACTAAGCAATTGCAGTCGTTCCTGGGTATGGCCGCCTACTACCGGCGGTACATTAAAAACTTCTCAACCCGAGCCGCTTCACTATACTTTCTGACGGGCCCTAAAGTTACCTGGAACTGGACCACCGAATGTGAGGCAGCCTTTCGCGATCTTAAACAGGCACTGACGAAACCCCCTGTCACTGCTTTCCCGAATTTCGAGCTCCCCTTCCGTCTATATACGGATGCCAGTATTCTGGGCCTGGGTGCGATCCTTGCCCAGACTCATGACAATAAAGAAAGAGTCATCGCCTATGAAAGCCGCACCCTAACAACTTCGGAAAAGAACTATAGCGCGACGAAGAAGGAATGTCTCGCTATCGTCTGGGCACTACGGAAGTTTCGCCCCTATTTGCTTTGCAACAAGTTCCACATCTTCACGGACCACCACTGTCTCCAGTGGCTACGTTCTATGAAGTCGGAAGACCGACTGCTCCATACGTGGGCCTGTTCCTTAGAGGAATATGACTTCGAGATCAAGCATAGGCCAGGGAAGGCACAAGCCCATGTCGATGGGTTGTCCCGCCTGCCGCTAGACACCATTCAATTGATTGCTCTTCCCCCTGACGTCCAGGACGAGATGTCGGCCGCGGTGGTCGCAGTTGAACAAGGCGACCGACCTCCACCAGGACTGAGGGTGGTCGAAAATCGTCTATTCGACGCGGAGGGACGACTAGCCCTGGGAGCTAAAGGGGCTCGCCACGCAATGAAGCTGCTGCACCACACAGCGGGTGGCCATTTGGGCATTCGTAAAACATTGGCAAAATTCTGTCAACGCTACCGGGCGCACCAAGAAGCCTTAATTGCCCGTGAGGCGGTAAGCCAGTGCAAGGGCTGCCAGCTCGGAACGGATTATCGACGGCGACCTGGACCACCTGGAGTCATCGCGGCCGCACTACCATGGGATACGGTAGCCGTGGATATCATGGGGCCGTTCCCCTCTCATCGGGGTAAACGCTTCGTCATAACCTTCATCGACTGTTTCTCCAGGTTCACTATCTTGGTGCCATCTGCTGACCACACAGGGACTACCGTGGCTCGGGTTCTGATGGACCGTGTCGTATCTGTCTTTGGGGTACCCCGCAGGATTCTCTCTGACCGAGGACGGGAATTCACCGGTATCGTGTGGTCCCAGCTCCAACTCCTCCTGGGCTGTTCTATGGTTCGCACGTCCCCGTACCACCCTCAAGGTAATGGCATTGTGGAGCGCTCGCATAGAACGGTGGGAAATATCCTCCGCGCAGTGGGGGCGGATGATTCTCGCTCCGCTTGGCCGGACGTCGTCTCTTCAGCCCAGCTCTCCGTCAACACATCGCCTGGCGAACCACACGGTTTTAGCCCCTTTTGAAGTCATCTTTGGCAGAGTGGCCCCTCTTCCCGCTGACCGCCACATTCCTGCTTACGGAACGGACCCTGCGGCTGCCCCCATGGGCGAATACCTTTCCGCGCTCCGTGACGGACTTCAGGCGGCACAGCGCGTTGTGCAGCGTCCACCCCACCTCCAAGCCCAGCCGCCATCGAACCCTTTTCATCCTGGGATGCGCATTTTCGTGACGACCCCGCCTTACCTGCGCTCCTCCAAGCTTCACCCGAAATGGATAGGCCCTTTCACAGTTGTCCGCATTCCAAATGCTTACCAGGTCTGTTATGCCACAGACGCTGGGGACCGCACAGTTCATGGTGCGGATGCAAAGCCCTACACCGAGCCTCCCGATCCCACCGCCTCCTGTTCTTCGACATCCGCCCTTCCAGGTGGTGCCTCGTCCGCACGTAATCCACAGCCCTCAGCCTCCTCTGACCCTTCGCTTTAATTGCAGGCATTGACGCAGACAGGCCCAAGTACGACCGAGGACGGCCGTCTTCGTCGGATGGGGGTAATGTGAGGGCTGGGACGTAGAGGAATGAGGAATAGGGAGGAACGAAGGATAAATGGGGAGAAGGCAGAAGGACTAAGGATGGTAGTGAGAGAGGGGAAGCAAAGGGTTTTCGCTGAGGGGACAGATCATTATCAGCGCCAAGAGGGGAAAAAGGGTTAGGCCTTAAGACAGGCAAACCTATAGGACAAGGGACTCACTGTTGAGAGTCAGTGGTGGGCTCCTCGCCCAAAGGCTGAAGGAGGAACGAGGACAGTACCTCACGCGGCTTCAGCGGGCGCGTTCATACGTGTGCACACTGTGTCGCGAACGTGATAGTATATTACTGCAGGAATAACTGCAGCGAGTAACCTCACGTCGAGTCGTGAGTAACGGGCGAGTAACCGCGACGCGTAGGAGACATCCTGCTTGCCAAGCCTGGCCCGCGTGCCTGAGGTTGCCGACGCAAGGCTGGCAAGGAAAACTCTACGGGATACGACTACCCTGTTTCCGGCCTGCGTCCTGGCGTGCCTCGGCCGAGGCCCCCCCAGGATCCCCGGAGCAGGGCAGGACTCGCCCCACCTCTCTTCAGGGCCCTTGGGGAGCCACTGGGCGCTGGGGCCAGGCACTAGGGGCGGGCGTGGGCCGGAGGTGGAAACTCTACGCGACTACGACGCCCTACTAGATACCTCCTTCAGGAGGCTTCCCCTGGGTTCCCCCTCGGAACCCCGGGGCATTACGAGGCACCTACAACAGGGCCTTAGGACCTCTGGGGTACCACATACAGGTCTTCCTGAAGGCGACGCAGCAGATGGTGATGTATTCACGTGATTGACAAGTGCATGATAGGGCAGGCGATTAAGGATGCCCCTGGGGGACCTGTATCAAGCCAGGGACTCTAGGGGGGACAGGGAGGGTCGCCCCGGCATAGCCGGGGCTATTGCTAGCCTGGGGAACCAAGCTCCCCGTATCTCCGACGACGCGAAAGGGCACTGCCCGCTTACCTTCTGTAGAAACTTGGAGATGCGCCCTACCCGGCCCCGACAGGTAGGGTGGCCAGGGTTAGTTGTCATGCCACGCCAGCGACCGATTGGATAGAACCTTAGCGGGTTTTGGGGGGGGAGCTAAAACAGGAGCTACATTAACACCCCCCCGTTGAGCCCGCGTACGCAATTTCCCTCCCCCCTTCGGGAGTAGGGCGGCGTGGGGCTTAACAGTGGCTAAGAAGAATGGCCAGCCCAGACGCACCGTGGAGCTCCAGCGCCTCAATGCAAGTTGTTTGAGGGAAACCCACCACACACCAACCCCGTTTGACATGGTTTCCGGAGTCGCGGTGCATTCATTCAAGACTGTCGGTGACGCCTTCTGGGGGTTCCACCAGGTGGAACTGGAGGAGGAAAGCAAGAGCCTAACAACATTCATCACACCATGGGGTCGCTTCAGGTATCGTAGGACGCCCATGGGACACTGCTCAGCCTCTGATGCCTACACAAAGTGGTTCGATGACGCGATCCAGGACGTGCCACGGAGATACAAGTGTGTGGGTGACACTATTCTCTATGATTCCAGCATCGAAGAGGTGTTTTGGCATACTTTTGAATTCCTGGAGACGTGTGCTCGGGCAGGAGTGACTTTAAAACCCGAGAAATTCATGTTCTGCAGAAGGGAGGTCGAGTTCGTGAGCTTCCTTCTCAGCTAGGACTGCTACCAACCATCCTCTGAACGTCTGAGGGCCATCAAGGACTTCGTGATGCCAGACCAGCCGTCGATTACTGACATCAGGTCATGGTACGGCCTGGTCAACCAGTTGGCTCATTTCCTGGCAACCGCACTTGTGATGGAGCCCTTCCGGGAGCTCCTGAAGAAGCCGGCTACCAAGCGGGTATACTGGGACGACCAGCTAAGCCACAGGCTCCACCAGGCACAGGACACCCTCTGCCAGCTGGTCAGGCAAGGGCTAGTGTATTACGACAAAACCACCTAGCTAACCATCACCGGCGGGCCTACGTAGGCCGTAGAGCGGCGAACGGCGGCCGCCGGCGGCAAATTTACCTCCGTCAGCCCTCCGAAGGCCCGCTGGTGTATTTTCAGACGGGAAAAATTACTATGTTGAAAATTAATGTACAGAATTTCAAGAATTATATATTTCTATGTGTAAACATTTTGAAACAACAGTTATAGGATTATCTTGATGTAGTATTACATCAGTAGTGACAAGCAGCGGCAGCTTGACGTCAATCCTCCGGAGGCCCGCTGGTACGTATTTGTATGTGGGAAATATTCATTTCATATTATATATATTAACTCAGTAATATACATAGTATCTCAATATCGGTACCATCACTATTATTAGGCCTGTTCAAGCTATTAAAATTTGTTATAAAAAGTGTTTTACATAGTTTATAGAAATTGTCATATATCAGGTTATTTCAAATATTTCCAGCTTAATCAGGAACACCCAGAGATACATAGAAATAAAGATGAAATACATAGGAAGGAGTTTACATGGAAATAGGTTATCAGTTAGTCTATGTGTGTAGCTAGTATCATATAAAAAATATTTGAAATAATGTCCCAGCTATCAATGCACTAAGCTGCCAGACGTACGATAGTCATTACAAAGGGTTAAAAACCCACAAAAGGCCTAAATTGTCACCCTGAACCAGTCGATAACATAATGAGAACTTAGTTATAACATGTTTTCGCTCCTTCATTATATCGAAATAGACTGAATAATATAAATAATTGCAGTACGACACGTTTTTCTAGGAATTCCTCGAGCGCGCTGACGTCGCTGTGTCAGTGAGTGAAATCAGTTAGTGGGAAAACACACAAGTGGGTGGATGTTGTTATGTGGTTCGCCGCAACCTATATCCTTCTACATTGCTATTCACTGTGTTTCACGTACACCAGCATGTACACCCAATAACGAAAATGTTTTTGTACTTATGAAATAAACAATGTCCGTAGCAATTGGGGAGGCGGTAGCGGAGTGGTTAGCGTCTCCGACTGGCGTTCTCGGTGACCCGAGTTCGATCCCCGAAGAAACCCAAAACCTTTCTGCAACGTCGAGGGGCCTAAGAACACCCTCATGTCCTGCCCATCAACTCTACATTCGATTGCGAGTGAATCGGAGGACACAGGGGGCGGCATGAGCCTCTAATCACAGGCGTCACTATAAGAATCCTGCCTGCGCCACCACGGGCGAGGGCCAAACCATCACAGCAGCCCTCAAGTGAACCTCCAGAGCCTACCATCCGAGACCTGGGTCACAACTGCCTACAGGTGCTATAGGCACAACATGTAAAAAAAAAAAAAAAAAATATGATCTCCTTTCATCGTATTAACTGGATAACGACATAGGAATATTTTTGGTTACATTTTCTTAAGCATATTGCATATATAGTAATGTTTTTAAGTGTTGAACAGCCCATTAGTCTATTCATCGGCTAATAGGCTGTGCAACACCCCTTAAAACATTACTATATCTACAATATACTTAAAAAGTATAACCATAAATATTCCTCAATAAGTTAATATAACAGCGGCAAATGGTCATATGCTCTACGGCGGGCCGCTCCCAGCGGCCCGCCGGTCAGCTTCTGAGCAAATTCCCAGCGGGCCTACGTCGTACACTTCCGTTGGGAAGCCCTCTTAGGAGGCCCTCCGTAAGACATACGGAGGGCCTCCGGAGGCCCTACGTACTTGTGTTTGCTGGGCAGGCCCACAGCAGCTGTGACGGACTGGAGCAGAGAGGGCATTGGTTTTGTTGTCCTGCAACAGTACTGTGCCTGCACGTCACCAGACACACCATTCTGCTGCAAAGGGGGTTGGCGACTGGCCCTGTGTGGGAGTCGGCAACTCAACAAAGCGGAGGCAGGTTACGGTGCAGTGGAAGGCGAGGCGTTGGCGGTGGCATGGTGCCTGCACAAGGCCAGACTAGTTCTTATCGGGTGCCCAAACCTCATCCTGGTAACTGATTACCGCCCACTGGTCGGCTTGTTTGGGGACAGGGCACTCACAGACGTGGTAAACCCACGCCTGTTCAGACTTAAGGAGAAGACGTTACTCTACAGGTTCACCATGAAGTACCTACCAGGCAAGAGGAATTGTGCTGCGGATGCCTTGTCACGTTTCCCCTCCATCAAGGCGGTGCCTGACATGGGTGACACGGAACTAGAGGATGATTTGCACGCTGCAGTGTGTGCAGCCACGGTCTCAACACTAATTGAGGACGGCTGCAATCACATGGACGAGGACGCCGTCTCCAGGCTGCAGCAGTGGACCCAGGGTACAGATGCTCATCTCGGAGGTGCAGGGGAACGAGTGGCACCCCCCACAAGTCACATGAGGTAGCTTGCCTTCGCCCCTACTTCTCGGTGAGAGACAGGTTGGCCGTAGTCGTGGGCTTAGTCACCTATACCTTCCATCAGGGCTACGTGCGCCTGGCCATTCCCGAGTCCCTCCGTCACTGCGTTGCAGCAAACCTGCACGCCGGACACCAGGGCCTTGACTCAATGTTGAGGCATGCCAGGTAGTCAGTATATTGGCCTGGTATGGAGGGCGACCTGCAGCACCATCAGTCCCTCTGCAATATCTGCGAGACTCACACTCCCTCTCAACCTCACAAACCGCTCGTCCTGACACCCTTGCCTGACTACCCCTTCCAGCAGGTGGTAGCGGATCTGTTTCACCTGGAGGGGCACACATATCTGGCATACGTGGACCGCCTTACTGGCTGGCTGGAAATCGCGCACTTTCCCAATGAGGCCACGTCTGGGAGGATCATCACTCGCCTGTGGGAGTACTTCAGGAGGTGGGGGGCTCCGGAGCAAATCGCCACGGACAGCGGCAGGAACCTGGGCAGTTTTGAAATGACGGATTTCTTCAAGTCTTGGGTAGTGGGAGTACGGCCCTCGTCAGCACGTACTACCCTCAATCGAACGGCAGGGCTGAGGCTGCCGTCAAGACCGCTAAGAGGCTGCTCAGGAGCAACACCGGGCCCGGGGGCAGCCTGGACTGTAGCAAGACTGCATAAGCTCTGCTCCAGTACCTGAATACGCCTCTACGAGAGATTAACAATTCACCTGCACAGCTTGCTATGAGACTTCAGCTTCGTGACGGCGTGCCAGTGGCTAAGGTGCACTACCGAGTCGACAAACACTGGCGGCGGGTTCTTCGCGACAGGGAAACTCGGGGCGCTGAGGCTCATGATAAAATTCTGGCACGTGAAAAGCCACGCCTGTTCAGACTTAAGGAGAAGAAGGAGAGTCACTTGCCCCCGCTACGGGTGGGTGAGCAGGTTAGGGTGCAAGACTCTGTCTCCTAGCTGTGGAACAGGATGGGCATGGAGGTTGAAGCCCGCCCACACAGGCAGTATGCAGTTAGGCTGGCTGGAAGTGGCAGAATCTCCGTGCGAAACCGATGCCACCTCCGAGTAGCGACCACTCCGAGACGCACAGCCCCCGGGACGCCCCCTCCGGCCACACCCGGGGAGTCGGCCGAGGGACCCCAGGTGGGAGTGAGACCACATTCCACTGCCCCGCAGGAGACGCGTCGGCGCCAGCCCCCTGGGTGGCTGTCCGACTACGCCACATAATGACCATCTGTATGCATATGCAAAGACTACTCTATACTGGACTTGCTACTCATTTTGGGCTATTTCCAGTGGAGGCCAGTTGTGCGATTTCTGTGATTTTCGAACATCACTCCCTTTTCCCTTCCTATGGTTTATCACTATATATGATATACCGTTATCCTAGTAAATGTTTGTTCAATAATATTTTCAAATAAAAAACAGTAAAATACACTAAAGAAATGCCATTCTGAAAGAGTAAAGAAATATGCATGAACTCATCAATTGAACTCATCGCCATTTAATATTTTGCGAGAAAACATTTTAGATGAAACATATCAATAGAAGCGGATTTTCATTAGCTTTCCATTGATATATTTAGTTTTCTGATAAATGAATCAGAACCATGCATAAATTAGCGTTAACTAAAATATTACATCATCTATCGGGATAATTACCCGATTGATGATGTTATTTATTTAGTTAACGCTAATTTATGCATGGTTCTAGTTCATTTATCAGAAAATGAAATATAGCAATGGAAAGCTAATAAAATTCCGCTTCTATTGATATGTTACATGTAAAAAGTCTTCACGCAAAATATTAAATGGCGGTGAGCTTAAGTGAATATAAGTTCATGCATATTTCTTCAGTCGCATAATGGAATTTCTTTAGTGTATTTTAAAGTTTTTTCTTTGATAATATTATAGAACAAGCATTTACGAGGATAATAGTGTATAATTTATACTGATAAGCCATAGTCTACTGTATTCATGGAACACTTTTTTATTTGCCGATCCGATTGATGATGTATTTTTTTTAGTTAACGCTAATTTATGCATGGTTTTAATTCATTTATCAGAAAACGAAATATCACTGGAAAGCTAATGCAAATCCGCTTCTATTGATGTGTTTCATCTAAAATGTTTTTTCGCAAAATATTAAATGGCGAAGAGTTTAAGTATATATTGAGTTCATGCATATTTCTTCACTCTCTCATAATGGCCTTTCTTTAGTGTATTTTACTGTATTTTATTTGATAATATTATAGAACAGACATTTACGAAGATAACGGTATATCATATATATACGGATAAATCTTAGGAAGGGAAATAGGGGTGATGTTCTAAAATGGCAGGAATCGCAAAACTGGCCTCCACTGGTCATGGGCGGGTTGGCGCGGGGCACGAGTAGCAAGTCCAGTATAGAGTAGTCTTTGTCATATGTCAGGTATTCTTTTTGTTATATTGTTTCCCCCCGTTCAGTCAATCACATTGTAATGCTATTTTATCTTTCATTG
>JACEEZ010003859.1:25206-30206 GCA_016584305.1 Chionoecetes opilio
CTAACTTTTAGCCTCGACAGTTTGTGGAACTCACTTTCCTATTTTGTTCTTAACATGTAGACACTTTAATGATTGATAAAAGGCACACATGACCCGTTTGGTCCAAAGGGGCTGTTGATGCCCATTCTCCTTTTGTATTCCTTTGTAATATTGTTATTCTTCATATAATTTCAGTTTCGCTTCGTCTTCTATATTTTTCGTCGTCCATCTTTTCCTCTCTGTCTCTAGATTTTCCTTGTGTTTCTGTTCGTCCTTTTATTAGTTTTCAACATCGGCATCACCCTACTTATCTTCCTCCTCACTCATTGTATACTCATTCCAACACCCAGTCCCATATCCCATTCTCACCACGCTCCCTTGTCAGCCCGTCAGACATGCAAATACGCACACGTTCCCAGTTCCCGTCCCCAGAGAGAGAGAGAGAGAGAGAGAGAGAGAGAGAGAGAGAGAGAGAGAGAGAGAGAGAGAGAGAGAGAGAGAGAGAGAGAGAGAGAGAGAGAGAGAGAGAGAGAGAGAGAAGAGAGGGGAGAGAGAGAGAGAGAGAGAGAGAGAGAGAGAGAGAGAGAGAGAGAGAGAGGAGAGAGAGAGAGAGAGAGAGAGAGAGAGAGAGAGAGAGAGAGATTTGATATATTTTTATATATTTATTGGCCTCTTATTATAATTGTTAAATACATATATTTACAGTACTTAATATCTGAGGACCAGGTCCGTTGAGCCGAGGTTCCTGTACAGACCTGTGCTGGAATATATTTTATACCATAGGACGTAATTATATAGCCCAAATCTATTTTATTATTTTTAAATAAGGCTAAAACAAAATTCCCATATACACAAAACACGTTAGTTTATACAGTAAATAAAATATACAAAAATAAACTCAAGGTGCGATCCTATAATAAATTCTTACAAATGGGCAATTTAATTATATGTAACTAATCGCATATATTTAGAGAATAATATAAGAAAACAAATTCGAGAAAAAGCAAGTTAACGATAGCAAGATAAGGATATGTCACTACTCTCAGAGTTTAACAAGAAAAAAAATATTCATAATCACCCAAATGTAAATAATTATTATATAGCTTTTGTTTCAATTTATACCTGAAGGTTTTTAGTGGTACAATGTTCCTAAAATCTTGTGGCAGTTGGTTCCAACATCTAACACCTCTAACGGTGATGCTTTGCTGTACATGGGATGTTCTACATAATAGGAGTCTCAGATCATGTGGTCGTCGACTGTCTGGATTATAAGAAGCTAATTGGAAGTCAGTGCCAGTTGTATGCGTATGTATTGCATTATGAACAAATATATTGGTTTGAAGGGATATCACATCATGCAATTTAAGTAATTTTAGATCTTTAAACAATGTGTTAGTGTGGGCATAACGGTGGCTGTGAGTCATAACACGTAACAATTTTGTTTGAGTCATACAAAGACTATTGATGAAAGTTTTGAATGATCCTACCCATATTATCACCGCCTCCCCATATTGTTGTGGAGGCGGTGGCCGAGTGGTTAGTGTCTTGGAGTGCTGAACTCAATGTCTCGAGTTCGAATCCTGCCTGGGGCAACTCTGGGGGCAACTCTTCAAGAGCCTGGTAGGGGAGCAGAAGATCCAGAGTTCAAGTCTCACCAAGGAGCAACTGTCAATTCCATCGTCGAGTGGCCTAAGAAACCCGCATGCAGGTATATACCTGTCTTCTGATTGCGAGTGTGACGGTGGACTCTAGGGGCTGCATGAGCCTAAACTGAAAGTCCGAACATCACAGAAAATGGGCTCTTCACCTAAGACCACAGGTGTCACTATAAAAATCCAGCCTGCGCCACCAACGGGCGAGATCGACCAACATCAAGACTCTACATAAGCTTACAGACGCTATAGGCTACAACATAAAAAAACCAATATATATATATTAGGGTGGTCCATAAAAAATAAAAAAATTGAAATTTCTCTGGGCATGATGTTGTTCTTGTTTCAATTGGTAATACACGTAATCGACTGAAGTATCGCTCCAATCGGAGAATATTTAGAGGTCCCCCCCGAAGAAGAAGTAAACAACAAAAAACTTCAAAAAAAGGAAAAAGCTCACAAAGAATAAGGATGTCAGTGTCATTCCGAGTATTGGTATATCCATACTACCTACTTTTACATACAAGATTATACTTTGTTCAGGTTTCACTGAAGATAATGATAGTAATTTTGGATGTCAATTAATTTGGTAAGGTAACTAAAAGAAAGTTGTAACATATACAATTTTTTTATTTAGACAAAAATCTTCATCTCAAGGTTAATATAAGCAAAACATTGTTATTGTTTGATCAATAAGTACTGTTATTCCTTTCCGTTTGAACACTTGTACAGTGAAAGCAACACGGGCAAGTAAATATTGTAAATAATGAATGTAAATAATGAAAATAAAGGTAATACACTGTCCTTTTACTCCATATATGCTGCTTTGGAGGTGGAAGCCTGCTCCCTCCTGTGCTTCGCCACCACTTTCAGGAGGTACTGTTGCTGGACATCGTCCTTGGTGATGATCGAGTTGAAGGAGGTGGCCAAGGCGATACCTCTCTCCGCCGCGTCGTTGACCACCTTCATCTGCGAGACGTTTGGAGGGTTCCCACTTCTTCCTCCCGTCCAGGAAGAGGTTATCCAGGGTCCTCCTAGCCCTGGAGGTCACGAGGTCCTTCACCTCAATGTCCGGGGAGAACCTCTTCCCGTCCAGTCGCTTGAGGCTTTTTCTCTCACGCCTGAACAGGTTCCTGACCATGGCCTCCTTCTCCTCATTGCTGTTTCTCTCGTCCATGAAGGACAGAGCCACAAGGTCCTCCGAGACGTACCAAAGGTGACGACGGAAGGCTTTGAGCGCCACGTCCGCCACCCCTGGTTTGGGGATCCCTCGAGAGAGGTCTCGCATGAACAGGAGGTCGTTGAGGGGAGCTCGTTGAGGGACCATGGCCTCATTCCACTTTGTGGTGTACAGGAGGGCCACGAAGAGGGAAATGTCCTCCATGGCCTGCAGCTTGTGAGCGGTCAGCTTTACTTGACCTCGGAAGAGGAAGATCTTCAGAGCGTAAATTCCCTTGGCCATCCACCTGGCTTGGTGGAAGGCACCTGGGGCCCGGAACTTGTAGTCTTTCCCGAGGTCTCCTCCCAAGAACAGGTACGAGAGCCAGAGGAGTTCTTCGTAGTCCTCCCTCGGCTGAGTGCCGCTCTCCAGAGCACTCTTCAGCTCGTGGAGGGCTCGCTCCCTGTGCTCTGAGAGCTCCCCGGTCAGAAGAGCATGGAGGCTATCCTTTTCCATGGCAGAGTTCCAAGAAGACTGGTCAATTAAGCTCCAACGATCCCTAAATCGAACGAAGAAAGGGATGTTCGGTCCTCGGGAGGGTCCGTAGGAGCTCTTGAACACGTCCCCCATGATGACCTCCAGCACGTGTTGTCAGCAGGCCACCCAGAGGAGCTCGCGTCCAAGGCCTTCCTGGATCTTCACGCAGGCTCCTTCATACAGCCCAGTGTTTGATGCCGTCGTGTCGAACACTAAGCCCTGAACTCTGGTCTGCAACTGAGCCTCCGAGATCGCCTTGAGGACAGCCTCTCCCTGAGCCGTGCCTGTGCTGCGGGGTATCTTGTGGACTCCCAGGATATGTTACCTCCCCCCAGCCGTAACCAGGATGGCGATTCGGTCGACCTGGTCCTTGCCCGACAGGTCAGGAAGTAACTTCCCGTCCCAGTGGACAAGGACATGAATCCCCTCCGGAATGTTTATCGTTTCCGACTTGGCGATGGCCTCCCGATTCCTGATTCTGTGGCGTCGGATGGTGCTGCAAGACAAGGAGAGACTCCCCAGGTCCTGTCCGGATGCCGTTGCAAAGGCTCCCATCGTCCCCATCGCCACCCGGTCCGAGACCTAGAACCAATCCAAGGTGGTGGTGATGCCCGCAGAGAGCAAGGCCGTGGATTTTGCTCCCTCGACTTTACTCCGTTTCGGGTGACTGGGACCGGTGAAGTCTACATCGCTTTCGTCTGTTTCCCCGGCGGCGGAGGACGAAGACGAGGTCAGGCGGTCAGACAGTACGACGGAGGTCATGGTTTCCTTCTCCTTCTTCGAGCGCTCCTTCCTCATCTCTTCTGCCCGCTCTCTCTCCTTCCTCTCTTAGGCCTCAACTGTGACGCAGTCTAAGCCCACCATGGACGAGGTCGCTCGGTCCTCCCGCTGGCTGCGAAGAAAGGCTTTGTCCTCCTCCACGGTCATCCGATCGAGGGCATCACTGCTCGCCACGTCGAAGAGGTCCTCCAGGTCCCCCTTGAACATTTCCTCTTACATCCGGGCGGTCTCGGATGCCCGTTTCCAATGTTTTTGGAGGGACTCGTACTTGGCCACCAGGCTGAGGAGCTTCTCCTTGGCGGTTCTTCTCCTTAGAGAGAGAGAGAGAGAGAGAGAGAGAGAGAGAGAGAGAGAGAGAGAGAGAGGAGAGAGAGAGAGAGAGAGAGAGAGAGAGAGCGAGCGAGGAGAGAGAGGAGAGAGGGGAGCGAGAGAGAGGAGAGAGAGAGAGAGAGGAGAGAGAAGAGAGAGAGAGAGGAGAGAGAGAGAGAAGAGAAGAGAGAGAGAGAGAGAGAGAGAGAGGAGAGGAACGTCCTTTTGCTTTTTTCTTTTGATATGCTTGAAGTTTTTTTCGACCAGGTGTTCCCTTAGTACTGTTCAGGGTGTCTCTTCTTCAGCAGTGAGCCGTGTGTGGATGTATACAGATGAGATACGTTATGAGTGTTTGGTTAAAAGGGTAGACTGTCTTCCATTGGCCGCATAAGAAGTTACATTAATTATTATTTAATTTGTACAATATGTATTATATATTATTTAATATATATATTTATACAAATTATTTTGTTTTTTTTGCTGAAATCAAAATACCGTAGCCTCATTTTTTCCTTCCGTTTCGTGTTTTTCTCTTCGAATCTGCCCCTCATACCATCCTCCTTCCTCCTCCACTTCCTCCTCAA
>JACEEZ010003859.1:35206-60206 GCA_016584305.1 Chionoecetes opilio
ACTTAACTTTTAAGTGGCGGGCCCCTCCCTCTTCATATATGCCTAACCTATGTATCTCTTCTATTTCTTCTTCTATCTCCGTATTTTCTTCTACTACTTTAAATATTTATTTTGACACTTTCTTTTCTTCCTATTCTCTTATGTTTTTCTTGGGTAGCACTTTTTTCTTCAAACCAAAAAGGATGACACAATTATTTTTGTCCACCGTATCTCTAACTAAGCATGAATAAGGGCCCTTTCTCTCTATATATATCTCTCTAAGAAATCAGAGAGAGAGAGAGAGAGAGAGAGAGAGAGAGAGAGAGAGAGAGAGAGAGAGAGAGAGAGAGAGAGAGAGAGAGAGAGAGAGAGAGAGAGAGAGAGAGAGAGAGAGAGAGAGAGAGAGAGAGAGAGAGAGAGAGAGATAGAGAGAGAGAAAAAGAAGAGAGAGATAGAAAGAGAGATGAATATCACCTGCCGCATACACGTACCTTTTACAGATATAAAAATGTTTAGAATTTTCTTTGAAATTCTATTGAGTGTCGCTCGATATCGTCAATATATTCATGGCGAGAGAGGTGGAATGGTCCTTGGTGACAGTATTTGAGGCTTAATATTATGTAGAGTAATGTCAGAAACCAATTATATGTCAAACGTATGAAAAATAAAGATATACGAAAATAAACAAGGACTTTACATGACTAAGATCGTTCGTAGAGAGGTAAGTTTTCTCTTCCGCTAGATAAAATCAGAATTTGGGATATTTTTAATGAGAAGGGAAAGTTTTAGAGGGCAGAAGGTCACGGGGTAGAATTCAGCTCGGGGGATTCGCAACGTAATACCAGCGAGGGTGGACAGGTTGGGGTGTAAGGGACGCGGTGCTTAAGTAAGAGAGATATGAAAGAGGAAGGGTGCAAACATTTGTGAAATGAAATGATAGTCAAGTGCATGACCATTGATTGTTTTCGTGTATGTGTGTGTGTGTGTGTGTGTGTGTGTGTGTGTGTGTGTGTGTGTGTGTGTGTGTGTGTCTGTGTGTGTGTTGTGTGTGTGTGTGTGTGTGTGTGTGTGTGTGTGTGTGTGTGTGTGTGTGTGTGAGAGAGTGTGTGTTTTGACGTTGCAGCAGTTTGAATTCGTTGCAGGATCTGTGTAAAAACATTTTGTAGGCGTGTGAACAACGTGTAAAATAAGGGAGAAAGAGTACTTCAAAATTTACCTTTGCATGAAAAAGTGTCTCGGTCTTAACATGTGCAAATTTGTAACAAATATACGGGCAGGCATGCCATATTTAACCAAAACTATACCCATCACACTATATACTTTATCTTCTTATACGTATTATCATACAGTGTTTTAGCAATTCCTCTGATCCGTTTAGGGACGAAGGAAGGAAGGGGAGTGAAGAGGTCAAAGGGAAGGAGATAGAGAGAGGGAAGGAAGAGAGTTGAAGGACGGGCGAAGATGAAGAACGAGCGGAGGGAGGAGGTGATAAATAGTGGAGGAGGAAAAGGAGGATAAATATATATTAAAGAAATATTTATAGTTCATATAATCTGATCGTTGTCGTAAAGATAAAGAGATGTCAAAACAGCAGCATTTGAAGGTCTTTCATTGAGTTAGTGCACAGTTCATGCCGAACGGTTTCTTCCCTTCTTGTGTTGGGTAGTGTTATCTATATAGATATCCATAAAAATGAAATTGACAGGGATGAAAACAGGGAACAAACAATTTGGATGAGTTTGTCTTAGAAGAGCCCCAATACTTCTCTATGGGAAGTGCTGAAACTGTAGTCAGAAATGTCAATGCAAATGTAATATAACAAAGATTTTGTTGGTGAAGTCCTTTGTAGATAAGACAGTCTAGCAGGTTAGGCCCCTTACACACATTCACGATTCGAGCCACGGTGCTCCACGGATCACCCTCCGTATCAGCACCGCGTGCATGTCCGTCACTGTCCGTGGGACTCCGTCCCCTGTCGTGAGTTACCGTCCCGACAACGGCGCGCACCGGCTCGAGCCAGAAAATGTTTGGTCATGTTAAAAAATGTAAAAGTTTGCCGTGGCGGTTGAAAATACCATGAATCACCTGAGCACCACCGTGTGGGCACCGTAGGAGCACCGTGTAATGCCGTAGTTCAACGTACTACACCGTGACGCACCGTAGTGCAATCATGTAGTGACGGTATGCCAAGGCAGCGTCACGGTATATACCGGAGGAGGTACAGTGACCAGTGATTCACCGTAGCAATGCCGTGGCTTCCCGTGATGTAATAGCACGACAATCCACGGAGGCAACACAGTAATTGTACGGAGAACCACGGGATGAGAAGGCAGCATGGCGGTGATGGTACGGTGAGTCAAGGTGGCAACACGATAACCTTGAGATGTGGCAACGGCGCTTCACAGAGGTGTCAGGGTTGCAAGACGAGCTTCATAAAAAGTAGCGCGGTATGTACAAAACCTGTCAGTTTCCGGAAGCTATTTGCATGATGCCCGTGGATTCACCTCACATGTTCGAGGAGGAGAGGAGAAGGAGGAACGCAGGAGCCGATATAGGAGCCTGCACCAGAAGAGCCTGAAGCCAATGGTGAAATGTCCTAGCCACACTGCCAGAGCTACATGACCCAGACGAAAAATCGAAGAAAGATAGACCAAATAGTGTTTAGTGACGAAATAGAACAAAACGACGTCATTTGTGACCTAATTGGCACAAAATCATAAGTAACTCATTTCAGTTTGCCTGCAATTCGAACTGCGCCATCACAAGTTCAGTGTCGTCCATGCTGGGGTGGGTAGTCAGGTGAGCAGACACGTGTGCATGTAGCAGTCGGTGAGTGTGAAGTGACTTGTCTCTTTTTTTGTTTGTGTCTATCGTGCTTCCAACAGGTGAGACACACGGCCTAGCTCGAGTTCGTCAGATAGATGCGTTGATGTGCAGGTGGTGTGCGTTGATCGGAGAGATGCGTTGATGTGCAGGTGGTGTGCGTTGATCGGAGAGATGCGTTGATGTGCAGGTGGTGTGCGTTTATCGGAGAGATGCGTTGATGTGCAGGTGGTGTGCGTTGATCGGAGAGATGCGTTGATGTGCAGGTGGTGTGCGTTTATCGGAGAGATGCGTTGATGTGCAGGTGGTGTGCGTTGATCGGAGAGATGCGTTGATGTGCAGGTGGTGTGCGTTTATCGGAGATATGCGTTGATGTGCAGTTGGTGTGCGTTGATCAGAGAGATGCGTTGATGTGCAGGTGGTGTGCGTTTATCGGAGATATGCGTTGATGTGCAGGTGGTGTGCGTTGATCAGAGAATGCGTTGATGTGCAGGTGGTGTGCGTTGATTAGAGAGATGCGTTGTTGTGCAGGTGGTGTGCGTTGATCAGAGATATGCGTTGATGTGCAGGTGGTGTGCGGTGATCAGAGATATGCGTAGTTCACAACCGTGCACACCGTAATGCACCATAGGTCTGTCGTGCATAGCCGTACCTCAGCCGTAATTAACCGTACAAGAAACATAACACCACCGTAGCATGAGTGAACCGTGGCCAAAAATGCTACGGTTGACGCCGATTTCAAGGATTTCCTTTGCCGTGGGTCGAACCGTGAATATGTGAAAGGGGCTTAGGCCCTTACACATATTCACGGTTCGAGCCATGGTGCTTCACGGATCATGCACCGTATAAGCACCGTTTGCATGTCCGTGGGACTCCGTCCCCTACCGTGAGTCACCGTCGCGGCAACGGCACGCACCGGTTCGAGCCCAAAAATGTTTGGTCATGTTAAATATTGTAAAGCCCCTTTCACACATTCACGGTTCGAGCCACGGCAAAGGACGGCCTTGAAATCGGTGTGTACCGTGGTACTTTTGACCACGGTTCACTCGTGGTACGGTGGTGATACGTTTATTGTACGGTTGATTACGGCTGAGTTACGGCTATGCACGACAGACCTACAGGACATTACAGTGTCGCACGGTTGTGACCTACGACGATGTACGGTGGTGATACGGAAATGTACGGCGGTTGTACGGCAATGTATGGTGGTTCTACGGCAATGCACGGCGGTTGTACGGCAAAGTTACGGTGGCCGACGAAGGTGGGTGTGGCAATGTCGCATATAGGTGCATAGGCACGAGCAGGGATCCCAGATTTGACCTTAAAAGGCCAATCTGGCCTTTTTCAGAGAAGGTTGGACTCCACTTTTTTTTTCCTTGAGACCAACCTGAATAATATCTTTTTGGGCCCTTTTTTGTAACGCATGTAATTTGTTTCAAAAAAAGAAAATATCTAAATTATATATATATATACTATATATATATGTATATATATTATATATATATATATATATATATATATATATATATATATATATATATATATATATATATATATATATATATATATATATATATATATATATATATATATATATATATATATTATATATATATATATATATATATATTATATATTATATATAATATATATATATATATATATATATATATATATATATATATATATATATATATATATATATATATATATATATATATATATATTATATATATATATATATAATATTATATATATTATATATAATATATATAATATATATTATATAATATATATATATATATATATATATATATATATATTATATATATAATATATATATATTCATCCATCATCTCATACGTGATAGATGATTATTCGTTATCATTCATAATAGATTATATGGATATATGAACAATTGTAGGTAATACACCTACTTATATTACCGACCAGATTCGGTTCGCAAACTCCTGACAGCAGTTGAACGTACCCGCTACTTGATACGACGTCCGAACCTGCCGGAATCCCCTGAAGAGCCTGATCAGTATAATGTCGCCATCTTGACTCCCCGTACCATCATCGCAGTGCTGCCTTCCCGTCCAATGGTTCTCCGTACAATTATCGTGTTGCCTCCGTGGTTTATCGTGCTATTGCATCACGGAAAGCCACGGCATTGCTACGGTGTGTCACGTTCACCGTATATCCTCCGGCATATACCGTGATGATGCCTTGGCATACCGTCACTACTTCATTGCACCACGGTGCGTCACGGTGTAGTACGTTGAACTACGGCATTGCACGGTGCTCCTACGGTGCCCACACGATGGTGCTAAGGTGATTCACGGTATTTTTAACCGCTACGGCAAACTTTTACATTTTTTAACATGACCAAAAATGTTTTGGCTCGAGCAGGTGCGCACCATTGTCGGGACGGTAACTCACGTAAGGGGACGGAGTCCCACGGATTGTGACGGACATGTACGCGGTGCTGATACTGAGCATAATCCGTGGAACACCGTGGCTCGAATCGTGAATGTGTGAAAGGGGCTTAAGTTTGCCTTAGTGGTCGAAAGTACCGTGAATCACTATAGCACCACCGTATGGGCACCGTAGGATCACCGTGTAGTGCTGTAGTTTAACGTACTACACCGTGACGCACCGTGGTGAAATTAAGTAGTGACGATATGCCAAGGCATCGTCACGTTATATGCCGAGGATGTACGGTGACTGTGACACACCGTAGCAATGCCGATGTTTTCCGTGAAGCAGTAGCACGAGAAACCACGGAGGCAACACGAAAATTATACGGAGAATCACGGGACAGGAAGGCAGCACTAGGGTGATGTTACGGGGAGTCAAGATGGCAACACGATTACCTTGGGATATGGCATAAACGCTTCACGGCGATGTTAGGGTAGCTCGAAGGCCGTAATATAAGAGCGCGCGGTACACTACCTACATCTCTGTCAGTTTCCCGAAGCTATTTGCATGATGCCCGTGGATTCACCTCACATGTTCGAAGAGGAGGAGAAGGAGATGACGAGTATATATATGTATAAAGGTAAAGGTAAAGATAGGAGTATACGCTATGCCGCGCGAGGCATTCGGTGCTCATCTCCGTGATATTAGCCCTTATTATATATCTGTGGTGGGTGAGGACCCGTTACTCCGGGACACAGTGCTAGTGTGACTCCCGGGTTACCACATTTACCTTCCCCAGGTTATCCCAGGTACCCATTTATCAACCCCGAAAGGAGGGAAGAACAGCTGGGTAGGCTGGTCACCGACTTGCCCTGGCCCGGGATCGAACCAGGGCCCGCAGATTCGTAGTCAGGCACGCTAGCCACTGCACCACGGAGGCGACAGTAGTAGATAATATGGTAGTGTAATATAGGTACCGTTGGAGCATCCGGCACCATTATGTGGTTTGGCGTTTGATCTCCGTTCATTTCCGGGGATTTTTCCAATGAAAAATTCGGGCGGTTACTATCCCCCTTGAGCAAAGGGATGGGAGTATGTGGTGTATGAGGTCTTAGCATTGCCCAAAGATTGGTAATAATAACCGTGAAACTGGCGATCGCGAGTCCGACGGTGACATGGGTGAATGACACACACATTCATACACAAAAACAATCAACACATATACTCACACACAAATACACAACAGTGTATGAATAAATCAATAGGATAGTAAACCAACAAAAACCTCACTATCATTTTTTCTTATCCAGTGTGAAGTTAAAATATTTTTTGTTCTCACCTGCAGGAAAGAACGTACCACACCAGGACTTTCCTCCAGTCCGTAAGTACCTCCTTAGGGTACATCTTGTAGCAGTGTTTCACCCTCTTAACTCCAAGCCCTCTCCTTGTTCTTCCCCTCAACCTTGCTATTTTTCTTCGTGGGGCATCATCCTGTGTTAGGATGTAGCTTTTGTTTTCCATCATATGCTATATCATAGGTATGTAGTGTGTATGTGGATGTTTTGTTGTTGTGTGTGTGTGTGTCTGTATCTGTGTGTGTGTGTTTGTGTGTGTGATTCTTCATCCCATGGTCTTGTTCACGTGAGTTGGACTCGCGATCGCGAGTGAAAAGTATATACGTATATAGTATAGTATAGTTTATGCGTTATAAGTAGGTAGGACCTATGTGCCCAATTGATAGATATAACCTATATATCATGTATGTACCTGTACTAACATCTCCTTAATATGCATGTAGAGTGTATGATGTATAATACGCTCAAATAAAAAATAGATTGTATTGCTAGCTGCCAACCCTAAATGGGACGCCACGTCACAAATGCCACACACATCCTGACGCCCCTGCTGTAGGACCAGCCTCACGGCGACTTGCTGGGACCTCAGAAGACGCTTGTGTGTGTTTGTGTGTGTGTGTGTGTGTGTGTGTGTATTTATCTACTTTTATTCATCTAGTTGTATTTTACAGGGCCTGAGCAACGCTCGTATGGCCCCGTCTCCATATCAACATTTTTATCATTCATCCTTAGTGCTTACTCTTAGTGTTGGCCGAAGCCACCACCCCGGGAGGCGGGTCACAAACCTCCGGCTAACACCCGGTACCCATTCACTGCTGGGTGGACAGGGGCTCGGGTTTTAAGAAGACCGCCCGTCTGTCTTCGCTCCGCCCGGGGATCGAACCCGGGACTTCTCGGTTCTGAACCGAGCGTGCTACCCCTACACTACGGAGTACCCTCACGGAGCCTGTGTGTCACGGAGCCTGTGTGTGTGTGTGTGTGTGTGTGTGTGTGTGTGTGTGTGTGTGTGTGTGTGTGTGTGTGTGTGTGTGTGTGTGTGTGTGTGTGAGGACTCTGTGCAATGTGATTAAAACCCGAGAAGACTTTATTATAACGTTTCCTGTACAATAACGTTATACTTTGGGTACTGCTACTGTATACAGTATATATAACATATATCATATTGATAATTAAACTGATTATCTTTTTACATAAACCCTGGGTTCCAGCTTAACCGCTCGGCCCACGACACACCAAACCCATCATTTATCTCAGAGTAAGTATGTTGTCTTTGTCAATCATTAACAATTAGTGACACCATGATAGTAACATTGCATATAGGAGGCAATAATGATCAAGCAAACTATTCAATAAACGGATCTGAACTTTCCAAACTTCCAGAACAAAAAAACTTTGCAATGATTGTTTGCAGCGACCTCAAACCCAGTAAACATTATTTATAAGTTATTAAGACTGCTAACAAATACATATATAGGCTTCATCGGAAGGACTTTCGAGTAAATGTCTGAAAAAGGAACTCCTATTTTTTTAATACGATAGTGCGTCCTCATCTTAACTATTGTGTTCAATTCTGGTCGCCTCACATTATAAAATATATGTACGTACAACCTGAAGAGTGTATAAAACGAAAAGTCCGTGTCTGCCGAAACAAGGCGTGCAAGGAACAACTGAAGGAAGTTTGCTTGTTTAGTTCATCAAAGCGTTGTTTACGAGGAGACTTATTATACATGTTTAGTATGTTCCATGGCTTCTACAATATTAATATAGATATCTATTTGAATATTGATCTAACAAGCACGACTCGTAATAATGAATACAACATCATTGGCAAATGATTTCTGTCAGAGAAGCGAAGCAAAATTTCTTAAAGATTCACTAGTATTTGGAACTCTCTTCCCGCACAAGTGGTTAACAGTACCAATATTGAAGCGTGCGCTTTTATTCTGTATTATAGCTTTTATTTAGGTTATCTCTCCTGTCTCTCCTTAAACCTTTTTCTTTTAAATTCCATGGCAGGTTTTGAATTTTGCATGGCGCATTTTCCTAACTTTTTCTAGCTAGCCTCAGCAGGATGGAGTGAGGGTGTAGAGGAGACTTCGGCCTTGCTATTCTTTTGTTTCTTAACATGTAGAGACTTTAATGATTGATAAAAGGCACACATGCCCCGTTTGGTCCAAAGTGGCTGTTGATGCCCATTCTTCTTTTGTATTCATTTGTAATATTTTTATTCTTCATTTAATTTCATTTTCGCTTCCTACATTCGTCTTCTAAATATGTTCGTCGTCCATCTGTTCCTCTCTGTATCTAGATTTCCCTTGTGTTTCTGCTCGTTCTCTTATTTTTTTTCAATGTCGTCATCACCCTACCTCTCTTCCTCCTCACTCAACGTATACTCATCTTATTTATGTAACCTGTCCTATCGCTCCGGTGCCGCCTCGGGACCCACCTAAGGGGAAGTGCTTCTGGCATTTCAACTCAGCTAAGTGGGAAGACCTAAGGCAGTACTACTCAGATTTTCCATGGAATGATTACTGCTTCCATGTGAGATACCCATCTCTTTGTGCAGAGCGCATTACTGAGGTCATAGTCTCTGGCATAGAGGCGTACATTCCACACACTTTCTCTAGTCCTAAAGCCCGTCAACCTTGGTTTAACTCTACTTGTTCTCATGCTGTCCGAGATAGAGAGGTGGCTCACAGACGGTACTGTAACCATCCATCTCCTGAAACTCGTGCCCTTTATATATGTGCCCGTAATCATGCCAAATCTATACTTCAACTTACCAAAAACTCCTTCATTCATAGAAAATACCAAAATCTTTCTGAATCTAATTCCTGTCGTGACTTCTGGCATCTAGCTAATAATATCTCTAACAATTTTTTTCTACATCTTTCCCTCCTATGCTTCCTTCACCCAGATGCCTCCACAGCTGTCTCATCTACTTCTAAAGCTGAACTCTTCGCTCAAACCTTTGCTGAAAATTCCACTCTGGTTGATGAAGGGCTTGTTTCTCCTTCTCCTCCAACCTCTGACTATATTATGCCTGTTATTAAGATCCTTCGTATTGTTTTCTTTGCCCTTTCTGGCCAAGATCCTCGGAAGGCTTACGGTCATGACGGAGTCCCTCCTATTGTTCTCAAAAACTGTGCTTCTGTGCTTGCACCCTGCCTGGTCAAACTTTTTCGTCTTTGTCTATCTACTTCCACCTTTCCTTCTTGCTGGAAGTTTGCTCACATCCAGCCTGTTCCTAAGAAGGATGACCGTTCTAATCCTTCAAACTACCGTCCTATAGCTTTGACTTCCTGCCTTTCTAAAGTTTTTAAATCTATACTAAATATGAAGATTCTTAAACATCTATCTGCTCACAATAGTTTATTTGATCGTCAGTACGGTTTCCGTAAAGGGCGATCTACTGGCGATCTTCTAGCTTTCCTAACTGATCTTGGTCATCTTCTTTAGAGGTTTCGGTGAAACCTTTGCTTTTGCCCTTGACATATCAAAAGCTTTTGATAGAGTCTGGCACAAATATTTAATTTCCAACCTACCCTCATTCGATTTCTATCCTTCTCTCTGTACCTTCATCTTAAGTTTCCTTTCAAACCGTTTTATTGCAGCTACTGGAGACGGACATTGTTCTTCTCCTAAATCTATCAATAGTGGTGTTCCCCAGGGCTCTGTCCTATCACCCACTCTCTTTCTATTATTCATTAATGATCTTTTATGTCTAACTCAAAGCCCTATCCACTCCTACGCTGATGATTTTACCCTGCATTGTTCAACGTCTTTTATTAGACTTCGAACTCAACAGGAACTAAATGATTCACGGAGAGATGCCACCGAACGCCTAACTTCTGATCTTTCTATAATTTCTGATTGGGGCAAAGCAAACCTTGTTTTGTTTAATGCCTCAAAAACCCAATTTATTCACCTATCTACTCGACAAAACCTACCAGATAACTATCTCCTCTTCTCAATGACACTCAACTATCTCCTTCTTCTAGCCCTCTAGCGCCCCCTGTGACTTATATGTTACATACATTTCAAACAGTCTTATACCAAAAAAAAAAAAAATGTAATATATTTTCTACCCTAATAACCCAGTGTTACACCAATGTAACATACAGACAGCGTCTCGTGATCCTCCCGTTTTCTTCAAGTATGAGAGAGGTTCAGTCAACTTGGTGATGGCACAGGTGAAATCTGTGAATATTTTTGCACTGCCTCGTGTCACCTCACCAACTATTTACGGGTAACTAATGTATTAATGTAGTTATATAATTGATTGATTAGATGTTACTGAAAATATGCAGAAGATGATAAAAAGCAAACATGGTATACTTTTTTTTATTATATATGAATATAGGATGGCGTGACATATATGTAACATTTGGTCTTTTCAGTATATATTCACTGTAATGCTATATATTTTTTTTTTTCGTAGGGCATACATTTCAACGTTGTTAGCAGTTGTTTGTTGTAATAAACGAGAAAAAAAATGATAATATATAAAATTTTGATATATAGTGAAGACTCAGTGTTTTGTGTATTACCGCCTACAAGTACCTTAATCCATCCATAAAAATCCATAATCCTAATCCAAAAAAACAAAAAAAACGGAAATTTGTATTTACTTATGTTTCTTTTATATTTTATTTATACATGTATATTTTCTTATTTCTCTTTATTTATATGTCTATTAATCTGTTTATTTTTTTTCCAGAAAATGGCAGATGTGATGTGAGCTGTGCTTCATTGAGAGGCGTAACTGCTTCAAGGAGTTTCATATATAATGCAAATTATATTAGACTGAATCAATCAATCATTGGGGGCATACGCCGGGAGGCGCGTCGCCTCACCCACCCTACAACGCCACTGCCGGGGGTCACATCGCGCGAGTCCCCATGCAGGCTCCCTTCCCATACCAAGCAATTCCATACAGGAAGTATCAACTTGCCCCATCCACTAGCCTTGTGGGCGCCCCCTTGGCCTCCTCCACGCCGGATTGTCTCTTACAGATACAACCCGATGGGAAGGATCGGTTTCAGGGTAGCGTGCCACATGCCCATATTATATGGGCCATATAGCCGAAGTTGGCGCTCACGGACTATGCAGGTAATAGGCCTCGATTCAGTCTCACGGTGTAATCGCTGGTTTGAGACGTAATCATCCCAGCGATTCCCATGATTCTTCGAAGACACTTATTACCAAAGGCATCGATTCGCCTCTTCAAGTCGCTATTTAGTGTCCATGTCTCACAACCATAGAGTAAGACAGGGATCACAAGCGACTTGAAAATCCGGATATTTGTCCTCCTGCACAGGTACCGACAACGCCAAATACTCCTGTTGAACAAGTCCATAACACCGTGGGCTATGCCAATCCGTCGTAAGTAAGACTTCTTGACGTGACCCGCCGTCATTATGGCTCATATTCCTAGTCTATCGTAATTGCGATTACCACGATGTAAATACTACCGTCGCAATTGCGATCATCAAATACCACGATGGTATTCTTAGTCATCGAGAAGGGGCGGAGCTTAAATGTAGTGGGCAGGCCTGAGGCAAGATTATAAACCGATGCGGAACATGCTACATGGCAGAGGAAAATATTACATAAATAGTCTCTTTACCACAGCTATTACTATACAATGATGCTAAATTACATATATACGAATATAGTCTGTAGTTTTTGGGGGTCTCACTGTTTTGTATCGATATATTTTAAATTATAATGTATCAACCGTGAGTGGCAAGCCTGAAATGATACGCTCTGGTCACAGCAGCGGTACAAATGATATAACATATACATGGATTTTGTGAGAAGGATACTTTCTTCTATCACCAAAAAGTATCAATACCTTTGATTTGCATTATTATATGTATTTATGAATCATATACATATCGCCTACCCCTTACATATACATGTATTTGGTATGTTGCTGTACAACCGCTCGCTTGTAACACTGCTCGATATGTAAACACTGCAACAGCTGTTTTTTGTTAAATACATATCCCGGTCCCCAGCGTACGGCTTTTATGAATCAGCGTACGTGGTTATAATTTCTAGCGTTTGCCCATACTCTCCTCCTTTCCCCAAGCAAGCTTGGGGACCTGTGGGAATGCGGGGTTTTCAGGTGGGGAGGAAATGATGCGTCGGACACTTACGGAAAATTTACAAATTTAAGATTTAGGAGTTATGTAGAAGAGCCAGAAATCCTTAGGGCTAGGGAAATTACCCAACCAGATTTAACCTAACCTCCAAGCGGGGGGCTCTGCCCCCCTTGACCCCCGGTAATCTACTTAACCAAAGCAAATTAAACCTAACTTTCTAGCGTGGGGCTCTGCCCCCTTAGACCCCCCGATAATCTAACCTACCTTCCTAGCGATAATCACCCGATTATCTAACCTAACCTTCTAACGAGGGGGGGGATTCCGGCCAACCTCGACTCCCCGGTAACCTAATAAAAGTTTACCCTACCTCTTAGTGGGAGGGGTGGGGGGGTTCTCGACACTCTGATCATCATTCTGTTTGTGAGGAGCGTACCCAGTGGGCACAGCTCATGAATTCCATGTGTATTACACATGTAAATCGGGTGAAATCTTGTGTACACTTGTATTCACCAAATTTCCGTCTTTTCCACGTGGATAACTAGTTACCGAATTCATATGTATAAGTGAATGCAGAAATCACGTGATCTCCCTCAGAAAACTATTTACGCATATAACTGGTCGATGAAATAACGTGAAATACATACAAAAAATATTAAAAAAAATTATAGGGATATATATAGATAGCCATATGTATAGCTGAAATATTCAAAATTAGATCAGCCCGAATATTTTGCATCATAAATCTGTTGATTTGTCATGTTTCACCCATACTCCTATTCATGCGTAGTACATAACGGTGCTGGATAAATCGTAAATAAATAGATAAATCGTTGATAAAACATATATGAATTTATATTATATATTCACCAAAAAAAAAATTGCCCCACAAAAATCGTCGATATGCTCCTTTAAGATATAGTATGTAATCAAAATTAGATAAATAACGAATAAGAAATATCAAGTTTTCTCACAGTTACTTCATTATTATATTGTATTACATTTAATTTGAACTTGCCGCCAAACAAAACTGCCGCCACCGCCTGGGGAGTGGGGAGGGCCGCGGCGGGCCAGCGCCATGATGGTTTCTGCAGTCTGCACAGAAGATCAACACAGGAGGCTTCACTCGTGGCGTTCCCCCCTCTCGGCAACACGCCGTTATCCACCTCACCTGTGCCTTCCTGAAGAAGACAGGTCAACTACAGGGCCTGTGATTGCATCATAGGACATCACCAGGGCTCATAGTGCTCCCCAAGGGATCCTCGTAGCCCTAAAACAACAAACAACAAGGTTCCACGCGAGGTGAGCGAATACTCCGTGTCTACACTCAGCAGTTAGGTTGGCAAACCACACAAGGTATGTATAGGCATTAACAAATAGGTATCAATAGCATTGTTGGAGTATGTTGAAGAATTTGGCCTCAGTAATCAATATACCAGTGTTAATTAAGTCGTCTCTCGTTTCCACCGGTAATAATGGACGAGAGTTTCGCGGTCGTTTTCAGAGACACCAACTATTTTTTCTTGGCCTACAATAGGAGCTTGCTCTAATGGTGCTTGTTTTATTTTGCGCAAAAAAAAAAAAAAAAAAAAAAAAACCTAACCTGACCTTGTTGTAATGAAACCTAACCCAACCTTAAAGGTTTTAATGAAACCTAACCTAAACCTTATAGGTTTTAATGAAACCTAACCTAAACTTAATCACAGAGTATACTTTTTTTTTGTTTTTCTTTTTCTTTTTGGTTTGCGGAAAATAAAAATATCACCATTAGAACAAGCACCTATTGTAGGCCATGAAAAAATAGTCGGTGTCTCTGAAAACGACCGCGAAACTCTTCCATTATAACCAAATATCCTGTAAGAGTTCGCGTTTCATCAGATTCGCTTCTTTTAATTTTAACTATAGGTGAATATGCAGTTTCAACCAATAATCCTTATTGACCAATACTTTTCGGACCTAAATGGTGAGGCTGTCCACCCCAAGACCCCCTGGTAGTTCACTAACCTAACCTAGGCATTGATTACGTAATTTAACCTCGCTAAGGGGGTTGCCCCCCCCAGACCCCCCTTGTGTTATTTCTAATTTCCGCCAGCTGCTGTAGGGGCCAGAAATGTAAAATTCTAAAGTCCTTTCCCGCCCTTATTAGTGTTTTTTTTCCTCCGGACCTTCACAGATCCCTTCAGATACTTCTAAAACGTCATTATAAAGTGGGGGAGAGATGCCCCCTTCACCCCACCTCCCTAAAAGACCTCCTGGACCCCTCAAAAATATATTATGGTTAATATTGCTAATCTAACCTCACTAATAACCTCCGAGCTAGACCCCAAAAAATAATGACCAACTTAACCTCAAAACGACCTAACCTAACCTGGTAAAATTCTAGTTCTTTCCCGCCCTTAGGTTTCGCAAGGAGGTTATTGGTGAGGTTATAGTGAGGTTAGGTTCGCAATATTATTTTGGGGGTTCCAGGGGGTGTCGTTTAGGGAGGTGGGGGGAAGGGGGCATCTCTCCCCCACTTTATAATTACGTTTTAAAAGTATCTAAAGGGATCTGTGAAGGTCTGGAGGAAAAAAACCACTAATAAGGGCGGGAAAAGACTTTAGAATTTTACCCTGCACTTACAGGAATTACCCAACTATAAATTTACAGTTTAGGTCATCCCGCGACTTCGAAGCCGAAACATAGTTTTCCTAAATAGTTTGGTACCTGGATCTGTTGCCGATATGTATTCTCACCGACGTTGTCGAGTGTTCCTATTTTCGATGACAGTTCCGTTTTTTTATCTTGATATTACACCACCCGGTTACTATTCCGCAGGAGTTGGCGGGCTCCACAGGCCTTACAGCTTACTTTTAATCAATTGTTTTTGGCTCAATATATTGTGCAGTAGTTATTCACTTGCGGAAACCAAAAATATAGCCTAACACTTATAATTATATAAAAATTGCAAGGTTAGGTTACGTTAAGGTTTGGTTAGGTTAGATTTAGGTTATATAAAGGTTTAGTTTAGGTTAGGTTATGCTTAGGATAGGTTTGGGTCTGGTTTTGTAGAGTTATTTAGGTTAAAACAAACAAAAAAGGATGGTGTGCGATTTTCCGGCTGGTTGGCGCTGCCAACTCCTGGGGAATATTTAACGAATTGTACTTTTTAGTGATGTAAATATTATTTTTGTAGCACTAATAATAAGAATAGAGGAACAGATATCCAAAAAGTGTACCTACTTGTTTTGTTTTCTAGATTACTTAAACTCAATAAATACGGAACTGTCAATAAATTAAATTTTTATTTTTGTGAGACATCTGAAGGAAAAAGTTATATTGCTAATATATGCAAATACCTAATTAGGTTGGATTGTAACCTTTTAGTATTAAAGTAACTCTTAGAGTACCTGTTTATTATGCTGTAGATGTTACAAATTAAGTCAAGCATGCCTGGCCTGTACTAATAATTGTAGAATGTACTGTACCATGCTGATAATAGTTTTTGTTCTTAGAATGTGGAAACAAGCAGTGTGGTTGGAGGCAAGAAAGAAGAGGAGGGTGTGGTACCATCCAGTTAGGTGTTAGAGGGGAACCAAACTTTTCTTTGGCAACATGGTGTTAATGCTGAGAGTGCCCTTCATAATCAGCAAGAACCGGACTTTAAATCATGGAGGAAGAATGATTCAACTTCATGTTGAAAGAAAGTGCAAATGACTTCTGGTAGGTATTTTACTGCTACCATACTGGTAGCCTCCTGCATGACATTCACTTTCTTTTATGGATGCTCATCTTAGAATCACTAATTTGATCTCCCTTATAACAGTACCTGAAATTCAATTACTAGCTATTACGGTCAGCAATATTACAAGTAAAGCAATATAGGTTATAAAATATAAGCACACATGATAAGGGAAGAAAATAAATATTAAAATTGCCTCTAGCCCAGTATATAATGTTGACCTGTATATATCTAGTTTAGACTGCTTTTGTTTTGGTCTACTGAAAAATTGACTTGGCTCGTCATAAGCTATGGAACATCAAGTCTAATACAATCCAGCACGGTATTGCTATTTACGGCTGTATTATATTTTATGTTTGCAAGATATGATATGCAATAACCTATTCTACATGTTATCTGCTGATTGTGGTTCCATGTCAGTTTCACCACCACATGTTTAATTTCGATTTAATGCTCGATTAGATTGTTCTGAACAACATGAAGATTTTTGTTTTCTCGGCCAATCTAAACTGTTTGGTTATGGGACAGTTAAGTTAAATACCCTCACAAAGTTGAGTCAAGTTATTAGGCAGTGGTTAAGATTTATGGTAAAAAAAATTCAGACAGTTTTCAAGAATGTGACAACTACCAGCTGACATCTACCGTGGAGAGTTTAGAGAGCAACAGTGATCCAGATGATGAAAGTCTACTCTTGCGAGGGAGGAGAAAACGATCCAAAAGAATCTACCTGAGGACTTTGTCAGCAGTGAAGACTTGCATGGTAGGCAACCCTAAAGTCACATTTAATAATATACTAATGATGTAAAACAAAAAATATTTATACAAAAGAATTATGTCAGTGAATAAGATACTAGTACTGTTGTTGTTGATAAATATGTTTAAATAACAAGTTGAGTGAATTGAGAAGTTGTTACAGAGAAAAGTATTAAAACATATTGTTTGGAGAGCAAAATTTTCCCATCACATTTATTGTTTCCACCTTGTCTAATTGTGGAAAGAAATATAGATGCGTGGTTTCCCAAGCCCCTTCCTCCTTCCTTTATTTGTCTTTAAGAATCAGAGGGAATACGGTGACAATATTCTTACACCCCGGTCATAGGATGATTTGTAACATGTGTTTGTAATGTGTAATAATTTTGACACAGAAAAGGGCCACATGATGCCAGTCTCGCAGAAGACACTGGTCACAGCCTCCCCAGAAAAGGTGACATCTGCTCCTTCACAGGTCCTATTTCCAAAGCCTCCTCCTAAGGTATCATCGGATCTGCTGTCCATCAGAACACGTGGGCTGACGGAGTCTGATGCAGCCAAGAGATCTAGGTCATCTGACTATAATAGGTATGGTATTCTTGCATTGGTGTTATTTATTTTGTTCATTAACCTTGCATATTAATTCTTGGGAAACCCACCCCCATGATATAAAAATGTCTTCAGGATACTATTTTCAAGACATACTTTTCAATTTTCATGCCTTTTCCACACTACCTCTACCACTATGAGGGAGCTTTTCTATTCATTTACTGGTCTATTTTTTCAGCCATACAACTTATAGAGTTACTCTCCCAATCCATGATACCACACCACAATCTTTACCTAAAGATCACACCCATGCCAAAGATCTCAGTTACTACCTTGGCTTATATATTGCCAGTTATTCAAAGACTAATTCCATTGAAGTTTTTATACCGACAGTTTTTCCCCTTGTACGGGTCTGTATGAAGTAAATATGCAGTACAGTGCTTTTGTATTGTAGGTTTCGAGTTTTACATTTTATATATAACGTATATATATATATATATATATTTGTGTGTGTGTGTGTGAGTGTGTGTTTTCAAATGTCTTTTGTATGCAGTGAATATTTTCTGAAGGACTTTTATTGCACAGGAGCCAAGAGAAACGAAGTGATTCCCCTGACCAACATGACTTAAGACAACATGACAGATGTCATCGACAAGGAACTCCTGACCAGCGTGACAAACATTATCAACAAGGAAGCCATGACGAAAGTGACAGCCCTGACGATCGTGAAAGGAGACAACATGACATACGATACCGAAGAGGAAGCCATGACCAGCATGACAGCAATGGCCAGCATGACAGCAATGGCCAGCATGACAGCCCTGGCCAGCATGACAGGAGACAACATGACATACGATACCGAAGAGGAAGCCACGACCAGCGTGACAGCCCTGGCCAGCACGACAGGAGACAACATGACATACGATCCCGAAGAGGAAGCCACGACCAGCGTGACAGCCCTGACCCGCATGACAAGAGACAACATGACTTACAATCCCAAAGAGGAAGCCATGACCAGCATGACAGACATTATCGAAGAAGAAGCCATGACCAGCATGACAGACATTATCGAAGAAGAAGCCATGACCAGCATGACAGCCCTGACCAGCATGACAGAAAACATGACAGACATTATCGAAGAGGAAGCCATGACCACCATGACAGGGACGACAGACATGACAGACATAACCAAAGGGGTAGCAAGACCAGAGGTGATCTCAAGAAGCTGGATGCTACCTTTGAAAACCGTGACCCTTGTAATGACAATGAAGAGGATAAGGAAGACAGTCAAGATGCTGTATAACATGCTTGTTCAGAAGGGAAAGCTGCCCTTTAGAAAAACTAAATTATATAGTGTGATTCAGGATAGCGTGCTTAGAAAGTTTTCAGATTCAAGTGTGACAGAAATACAAATGATGGTTGCAGCAAAATTGCGTAATGCCCCAAAATTGAAAAGAAATGAGAATCAATTGAACTACATTATCACATACACTCAATAATGATCATACGAAGGTGGGCAAACTTACTACCCCATGTCTCATGCATGACCTTTGTGAACTTTGACCTCAACTTGGGAGGTTTGTAAGATGTACTTAACATAAACCTGTGCAGATTATGTTTAAATCAAGTACAGTATAGAAATGATGAGACCAGGCTGATTTTTATTGTGTTTACTATTAGAAAAGTTTTTATATGATAAAAAATGCTGGCAAAATTATGATATCAACTAACAGGTTGTGTACAGTTTGTGTCCCGTGATAAGGAGCAGCTAACCCCAAGTGACTTCGTTCCACCTACCATTTTCACATATATATATATATATATATATATATATATATATATATATATATATATATATATATATATATATATATATATATATATATATATATATTTTTATTTTTTTGTCTTCTCTTGCATCACCGAAATTGCCAGTTTAGTTATTCCAGTCATTCTGTATTCACTTCCTGTAGCTAATAACCTATCTAAAGGAAAATACAAATGATGTGGTAATTTTTTGCTCTCTGGGCTCAATGTAGTATTGATTTTTTCACAAAACGGATAGGGAGATATTTTGGTGTTAGGATTTTCAAGGTGTCACGATTAAAAGATGTAAAACCGAATAGAAATATACGTTATGTTTAATATTATTTTTTCTTTATACATATACTACGTATATAACATTCAGAGTTTTCAATATTGTGCAGACAATATAAATATCTTGCAAGAGAAGATATTTATAGAGCCATGGCACAGTACTATGTAAGGTCCAGTGAGTCTGAAGTCTGCATCATTGTGTTGTGACAACCTGTCTGTGTACAATGCGCCCTATCTCGTAATACATGTTTCTGTATTATTTGCCTTACCTCACCTGATATACGAAATATGCTGTTTCGATTGCCACCATGAGACTCGGCACGGTTTATAAAACGTAGACATATGTTTGTAAAAACTTATTCATAAGTAGACTTCTCCTCTCCATGTTAATTCATATGACATTTTAGCTGCAATCTTATAACACCATCGCCTTCGAGATTTGTTTTCTATGGGGTGAAATTATTTATTTACTTCTGTAAGAATCTTAAAAATGACAATCACAAGTAGGCAAAATACTGTTCTGAAGAATTTGGAGTGACTTTTCAGTTATACTCTTAATTACTTGTTTTTCTTTTTCTTTTTAGGTTTTTCCAAACACATGTCTGTTTTACAATCACTGCTGAGATTCAAGGTGTCAACCAAAACACCTTATCTAGTACGTATATCAGGTGAGCTAATGCAAATTATACAGAAACAAGTATCACGAGGTTGGGTGCATTCTGGACGGACAGTTTGCCAAACACGATAATGCAGACTAAGCTCAGATAATTCAAAGATAAGCATACACATGATTTATTCCACCAGATATTACTGTGTATTACACGTGAATCTGGTCATGTGTATTCCACGTGCACAATTTCACATGAAATCTATTTGCATATTAGATCAGTTATCCATGTGTGTTCCACGTGTAGAATCAACATGTATTCCACATGAATTATGCGACATTTGCCCACTGGGTAAGGTTCCCACGTCTCTGGACTTTAAAAAAATCCAATCAATTTTCACTAGATCTAGGGAAGTTTTACGCTATCCCTAACTCAAAAAGTATGTGGTTGCGACATATATTTTGTACCCCAGATGGTAAAAATGGACGAGGACTACGCGGTCATTTTCTTAGGACACGGACTAGTTTTTTAACCTAGCCAACCCTTAAGCTAACCTCCTAAAGGGTGGGGGGGCCTCCAGATGGGGAGGGTGTGTCTGTATGCGTTATTAGTCAACTATATCATTTCTTCGATGTGTATATAAGTTTAAAGGTTACGCGGAAGGGGATTGATACTGCACAGTATACTGGGAAAAAAATACTGAAAACTTAACTATAATAACGGCAGTAGCGATCGCGCAGTTCTCGTCTATTATATCTCCTCAGCCAAATACCCCGCATTCCCCCAAGCTTGTTTTGGGGGAGAGAGGGAAGTATGGACAAGCACTAGAATAGTACCGAACAGTCGACGGCGGTGAAATTTTTGCCAACAGTTCCACTTGTGATAGTTGAAAAGCAGGAATAAAAGTTTTTTTTATAATTGGCCACCACATTTTTCGAAGACATTATTTTCTATTTAGTTTTGATGTGTTTTGAATAAATTTAGCTCTTGTTTATAGCGGGAATTAATATATTTTCTTATACCGCCCCATCATACCCCCCCAAGTTGTAGTTTCTGTCAGTATTGATTAAGTTAGGTTACGGTCAGGTTATGTATACAGAAGCACAGGTAAAAGCTTATTAGATATGTAGGTACATTTTCGGGTGCAGAACAAAGAATACGTCGGAAACAATTATATTTTGAGGTTTAGGAGTCGAAATACCCTATATCTAGGTTAATATCCCTAGATCTGGGTTAATTTCCCTAAATCTAGATTTTTCCCCCTGGATCTAGGGATTTTTTTAGAACCAAATTTAACCCAACCTCCTAGCGAATTTAACCTAACCTAACCTAGCGAGGGCTCCGGCTCCCTCGACCCCCAGTAATCTAACCTAACCTTCTAACCTTATCAAATTTAACCTAACCTCCTAGCGGGGGGCTCCTCCCCCCTCAACCCCTCGGTAACATGACAAAATTCTACCTTACCTCCTAGCGAGGGTGGGTGGGTGCTCTCGACACTCCGATTATCATTATGTTTGTGAGGATCGTAAGGTTTACACGTCTCTGGACTTGGGAGAAATCCAATCCATTTACCCTAGATCTATGGAATTTTTACAACCCTAACTCAAAAACTGGTTGCGACGCCTATTTTGTACCTCAGTCAAATATCCTGCATTCCCTCAGGTCCCCAAGCTTGTTTTCGAGAGATGGGGGAATGTGGGCAAACACTAGAATAATACTGATATGTATATCGAGTCCTAGAAAAAAGTAATACTTGACGGCGTGAAATGTAGGATTTCTCGCCGATGGGAACGATAATTCCGGTAGACTAGAGTATAATACCATAAACCTGGCCCAAGGGCTAAAGATTTAGTTTTTGTGACCCTCTCCTTTTTCAGATAATTCGATAGATTTTGATGTGTTTTGAAAAAATCTGACCTTTGGTTTTCTTGGTAATCACTAGTTATTATTTTACCCCCATGACAGAAGCAAGACATTGCTGCTTTGAAGAGTTTTATTAAAGAGTCATCACAATAAGGTATGGTAATAGTCAAAATAAGTTACATCACTGGGAAGCCTGAGGTTTTTAAGGTTGGTTAGCTTAGTTTAATTAAAGAAAGGGGGTCCTTTGGGGTCATGTCCTCCCATGTTAGATTAGGTTTAGTTCCGTTTTATTCGTAACTAGCCGAAAAGCCGCCCTCCGAGCGGACTTTGTGGCTAGCTCCTGCGGAGGGCTATTGGTGGGCCGTAGGCCCACCAAGCACAGACTCTCCAGATAGCCCCTTCTAACTTTCCTGAAATCATGGATGTAGAAATGTATGTATTAACGCCAACCCATTCACATCATCCCCAACCCATTCACCCACCCATTACCCATCACCCCCCACCCATTCACTCACCCATTACCCATCACCCCTCATCCATTCACTCACCCATTACCCATCACCACACACCCATTCACTCACCCATTACCCATCATCCCCCACCTATTCCCTCACCCATACCCATCACCCCCAACCCACCACCCTCCACCCATTACCCACCACCCCCACACCCATTCACTCACCCATTACCCATCACCCTACATCAAGGTTTCCTCGCAACCCGCTTTTTTTTCTCACAATTCTCGCTAATACTAAAATTATAAAAAAAAATATAAGTGATCGGATCATCCCCAAAGTGGCCTTAAAACCTTCCCCTGGTTGACCTTGTTCCAAAACTGTGCCATGTGATGAGATTACGCCACAGGGGGCGGAACCTAGAGCGGACACACACACAGACACACACATTTTCGATTATATTATTATAGATCTATATTTTTCTGGTAGCTTAGATGTATTTTGGAACAATCTGAGCTGTGTTTTTGAGATTGGTCACGTATCCGAACTTAACTGAATCTCCCCCACTAGTTTACTAACCTAACATGGCCATTAGTTACCTAACCTAACCTAACCGATCAAGTTATTGCTGGTGTTTAATCAATGAATTCAGAAACACCGGTAAAAGCTTATTAAATGTTTATACTGAGTACTATAATATCAAGATCGAGAACTAGAACTATCGCTGAAAATTAGAAGTCCCGCCGATGTGAAAAATTGTAAAAGATATATATTATATAAGATATTTTTAATAGGAAGGCGTGTACATATGATATATGAAAATCAAACTAACCTAGCCCCACCTTCTGACTCACTAACCTAACCCCACCTTTTGACTCACTAACCTAACCTAACCTAACCCCACCTTTTGACTCACTAACCTAACCTAGCCCCACGTTTTAACCTCCAAACTAAAGCCCAATCCTCATTAAAAAGTGTCCACGGCTAAGGAAGAATCGATGCGATGCAGGTCACAAGAAGAAGAAGAGTGAGGCTGATGTAAACACTAGTCTCTGTCCTCCCTATGAACAAGTCATATCTCCAAAAGTAATTATTTGCGACGAAAGGTCATAGAGAGAATGTTTCCTAGAATCCAATAAGTTAAACAGAAACCAAACTCCCAATTGTGTAGGCAATTTCGGTCCTAGTGTAAAATAATACCACCTTTGGTTTTAATTATTTGGTAGCTACAACCCATTAACTAGGATATACGGTGACTTGCAATTACATATCATTATAAACTAAGCACATGAGCCTGAATACCAAGCTACATAATCATCAATCACGATTTAATACAGGTAAGAAACGTCAGGAAGGTGGCTAGTATATTTCCCGGATGCATGAGCTATATTTCTGAGATAAGACAGCTTCACCTACTTCCTGCTACGCAAAAAATCACGTTTTAATCTAATCATTCACACTATTTTATATATGAGCAGTAATGTGGACGACATAAGCTGAGTACAGTGTTTACGCAAATCTACTTACAGGCGGTGTCGCCAGCTTGGCTAAGATTTCCACGGTATCACACGTTCTTCTATGCAACGATAAACATTCCATAACGAACGCATCAAAGACTTCATTTAAAGTCTGATAAATATTTTTGGAGTCTATTTACATCAAATAGCATATGAACAAAAACTTAGTATCGTTTGAATACTTTTTTGTTTATTGTAAGGCATCCATCGCATGGGCGGTACCATGCGATCAGCATATTGTATCGTTCCAATAATGTATGCACTGTGCAATTACTACGGGCTGGCAATACCCGCTTACCATCATCATTTGCATGGAAATGACTAGGAATATCAGGCTATGGACTGCGCTACTAAGGTATGTAAAACTTTCCAAGATCTCAATGTCCTCGCAGCACGCATGAACAAACTGTACTGTTTCATCTGGTAAGCCTCCAAACACCTGGACCTTGGTCTTGAGCCAGCTGAGGCCGCAAGTCCCAAAGGCTTTGTCTCCTCGTGCAGCGCCTCTACGTAGAGCCATTACCAGGACCTCCAGCGACTCAGCAAAGATTACTGCATCATCGGCAAAAACAAGATCAGTGATTTTGATATTGCCGAGGGATGCTCCACAATCACTTTGATCTACAACTTTGCCCAATACCCAGTCCATACAAGTGTTGAAAAGGACGTACCCTTGCCTCACTCCTGTATTCACAGGAAAGAAGCTGGATACAGCTCCCCCACACTTCACAGCACTCTCAGTCCCAGAGTACAGA
>JACEEZ010003859.1:70206-87706 GCA_016584305.1 Chionoecetes opilio
TATAATTACTCATCAGGGAGCTATAAAGTCGGGAAGGTTTGAAACAGGTGTGGCTATTTAGGGGGGGTGGAGCGGGTCTCCAAGAGGAGACTGAGCGAACATTTGTAGACAAGGAAAAGATTTGAGAAATTGATGGTATTGCCTCGCCCCAAGTGTTCGCGAAGTACATGGCGTGACTGTACCTACCTGCATATCTATCAATCACATGGTTCGCCGTATGAAAGAAATATATATTTGTCTAACTGACAAGGGAAACTCCGGGAAAGCAAAAGATTTCTTCCCGACACTGTTCACATTCAGATGACATGGTGATGATTTCTACTTACCATTCTAGTATAATAGGTAAAGATGGGGGCCTACGCTATGCTGCGCGTGGCCTCGTTGCTCATCTCCGTCACATTAGCCTTTGAAGCTGTAGTGGGTGACAACCCGCTATCCCGGGGCAAGGGCTAGTGTGACAGGTCAAGTGTTACCAGGGCAAGGACTAGTGTTACCACAGTTACCTTCCCCAGGTTTTTTTGGTAATTTGGGTATTTTTTTTTATCACCGCACGCCAACATATGTTTATAGAAGTGCAAGGCGTAGAATCATCTCTGTGACAATAAAACATCACTCTCTTGAAATAAATGACCCTAAGTACGTGTATAACTTTACTTTGCTTTACAGGAACTACCACGTGCAGGTCTCACGACCTCTTGTAGCTTCCTTATTTTCTTAAGTACTCATGAATCTGTAATGAGAGGTAATTATAACTTGATCTCGTCTTTCATTGGCAAGAGGCGAAAATGTGGCGACAGCGACAGTACGTCCCCTGACCCTTGCCTCTGGCCAGTCCTTTGTTATGTAAAAAAAAAAAGAAAAAAAAAAAAAAGTTGTTTCACATTATGACAGGTGATTTGCTGTATATATTTATTTCAAACCAAGTATATTATTCAGGGCTGCCATACGTCCTGATTATCCTGGATATGTCTCCTTTTTCAAAACTCAGGCCGGGAAAAAATGTCAAAATGATTGAAATGTCCAAAATTTCAACATTTGTGACTTGTCTGAATGCTCGTCCACACTGGGAATCACGTTGCGCAACTCGTTGCTGCAAATCGATTTTCATGTAGCTCGAATGTGTTGCTCGAGGCAAGTCTAGCGCGGGGCATTTCTGCAACTCGTTGCGCAACAGTAGCCGTCGAGCTGTCATTGAGGGAAGATCTATTGCCGCCTGCCGTTTCTTTCTTACTATCAAAGGCTTATAAATAGTATTTACAATGATTTTTCTTACTACTGAAAGATTATCATTATTATTACACGGATCGGAAATACTTTAGAACTCATCCTTCCGGCTTTGACTGAAATGAACTACCGCACTGTATTGTATGCTTATTGTACTTCACATCTGTAAAGGTTCCAGCGTGCGCTCAGCCTTGGCTAACCCACACGGCCGCTATGAAATATGAGGTGCCTCAAAAATTCTAAGTCCAGTTAGGTTAGGTTAGGTATACTTTGTGGTTAAGGTTAGGTTAGGTTAGGTATACTTTGTGGTTAAGGTTAGGTTAGGTTAGGTATACTTTGTGGTTAAGGTTAGGTTAGGTTAGGTTAGGTATACTTTGTGGTTAAGGTTAGATTAGGTTAGGTTAGGTATACTTTGTGGTTAAGGTTAGGTATACTTTGTGGTTAAGGTTAGGTTAGGTTAGGTTAGGTATACTTTGTGGTTAAGGTTAGGTTAGGTTCGGTTAGGTATACTTTGTGGTTAAGGCTAGGTTAGGTTCGGTTAGGTATACTTTGTGGTTAAGGTTAGGTTAGGTTAGGTATACTTTGTGGTTAAGGTTAGGTTAGGTTAGGTTACTTTGTGGTTAAGGTTAGGTTAGGTTAGGTATACTTTGTGGTTAAGGTTAGGTTAGGTTTGGTTAGGTTACTTTGTAGTTAAGGTTAGGTTAGGTTAGATTTTTATATATAGTGACTTTGATGATTTTTTTGGGAGCCATAAATCACTTATATTTGCTTCCCCCACCCAAAAAACCCGTATTCCCGCCAGTTCCCCAGGCTTGTTGGCTATAGGGGGAAGAAAAAAAAGATAGGGGTGAAGGACTTCTTCCAAAGTTTTACCCAAGGATCTTTCTTAGTATCAGAGGTTTATATATTATCATTATCTGGCTCTCTCTGGTACAAGTCAGCCGCTGATGCGCAAAAGGCCAGGGAATAGTGTGGACAACACAAGAATGCTATTATTAAATTGACAAGTTGTATTGGCCCGTGTTACAACTATGAGCCTGTGGGCCAACTGGTCGTAGGGTACTATGGCTCTAAGTTGTAACAAAAGATACAATAACTACCGTGCGTAGAAAGGTGGACAGATGAAACACAGTTCCTCGGCCGTGACTTTAATTACTGTATGGTAATTTAACACAGTTAACACGTCCACCAACAATTACTCCTGCCAGTTAAATAAACACCGATCACACGTCCACAAACAAATAACTCCTGCCGAGTGGAGACGACCTAAGGACGACACGACTCCTCCTAATCCCTAACACAGGAAACACCGACCTGGGAGCCACACTGGGCTTACACGAAGACGAGGTTACCAAGCGGCCGAGACCCGCTCTGATGAGAGGCTAGCAAGAAAGAGGGCGACCCACCACTCATCCAGTCCCGAGATCAGGTGAGGGTTGGTTGCCAATCCTCACCAAGCGAGATAATTAGTTTTCTCCCATTTTAGATATTCCCATTAGTTTAGCTAATAACAATAACAAAATAACATAACTAATCCTGATAACATTAATATCAAAGGAGGAACAACCAGTAGCTACACGAGGGGTAGCTCGTACGAGGTCGAGGTCGAGTTCAGCTCTGCCAGCCGTAAGACCCTTCCTGTGACCCCCCCCCCCCCTCAAAATGCCCTTTTAACTCTACGAGGGAAAAGGGAACATACAAAAGAATAACCCTATCTATAGCCTATATATACAAAAATATATACCCACTCTAGCAGTGTTTACACTCTCGATAACGCATCTGCGATAAGATTGTCCTTTCCCCGAATGTGTTGCACTTCCAAGTGATAGGGCTGCAACGCAAGAGCCCAGCGTAACACTCTGGTATTTTTAAATTTGACCTTGTCTATAAACACCAGGGGGTTATGATCGGTGAACACTGTGACAACAAAAGCACTCCCCGCTAAGAAAACTTCAAACTTTTCTAAGGCTAGAACAATGCCAAGAGCCTCCTTTTCTACGGTGGCATAGGCTTTCTGGTAGCATTTAAACTTTTGAGAAAAATAGCACACTGGATGTAAAGCCTCACTTGTATCTCTTTGCAGGAGCACTGCCCCCACACCCATGTCGCTGGCGTTCACGTGTAGGAAGAATGGTTTCTGCGGGTCAGGTACTTGAAGCACAGGAGCACTAACAAGCAGGTTCTTCAGATTGTCAAAAGCCCTCTGGCAATCGTCCATCCAGACGAATGACTCATGTAATCCAGCACCTGGCGGGGCAGACTGCGCTCAGCCTCCACCAACTTCTTGAATCTCCGATCACTTAGAGGGTTGCCCTTGAGGCTCAGATCTGAGGACAGCCAGTCATATACTCTTCCTGTATATTTTAATAAACATTTCAATTAAAATCAGAGACGTTCCTACTTTCTAAGAGTAAGAAAGTTCCTCACTTAGTTATTCTCATTAAATTTCAGAAAACCCTCTCTAATTCAAACTAATTGGGGGGAGACCTGGGTTGAATTAGCCGAAAGTCCGAATTATCCGATGGTTACATCTAGCCTCTCCACACAATAAGAACTCCATCAAACGTGCCAAAACTGCAGATTGTATTACCATAAATGGCGGCGTACAAGTCAACTCTTTGAGTCTGAAAAAATCTCTCCATAACTAGGAGTCGACTTATACTGCAAGGATAAAATGCGAACCTTTACCACCGCGTGGCAAACAAGTGGATCACGCTGGGCAGCCGCGGCGGCGCATGGGAGAGGTCGGACTCGCACTAGTAAGGCCCGGATAATTCCAACTTCTGTTCGAATTATGGAAAGTTGTTGAAAAATTTGAACTGGCCTGAAACGTCGAATTATTCGAAGTTCGAATTTGAGAGGGTTTACTGTTCTCTAACAACAGGACATTTTTGATTATTGGATTCTCTCATCACTTTCTTCACAAGCCTGGCCTTTCGGTTATCTTCAGCATTCCATAATGTTGGAGCGATTGTCCTCACATGCCTTGCTGCGTCCTGCTCTCTCCACTCCACTAGATCTGGCCAGCATTTCCAAACATTTAACTAAACTAACCACACAGTATGGCCTCTATTATAGAAAAACCCAAAGTCAATGATTTAGTCCCACCACACGAGTAACTTAATTAAATTACTTACATTAACTTAATTAAATGACATTTGCGGAAGTAGTTGCGACAAATTTAAGTTGATCAGAAAAGTCAAATTAGTCTACATGTAGTTTATGGAAGAAAAAAAAAAGTTTAAAAATTTGTTTGCGCTTTTTAATTTTAACGTTATTTCTCCAAAAGACTTATCCGAAACTGCGGCAAATAGAAATAACAAGAATCACATCGCAAGATCAACCGCAAGAAAGTAATTGAATCGCAGGTCATGGAAAAAAAATTATGTTGCTCTTTCTTAAATTTTAGCAATATTTCCACCAGGGCCTGACTAACCTTTGAGCTTGAGGCAGTCGGCAAGTTCCCCCGGCACGGCCTTGATGTCGTTGTGCGCTGCATCCAATAACTTAAGAGAGGGAAGGTCCACGACCCCCACAGGTACTTGTCCCACCTTGTTGTTGGCGAGTCTCACCTCAGACAAGTGTGCCAGGGCGGGATAGCAGACGTCAGGGAACTCTGTCAGCTGATTATGACTGACATCAACGATTAGCAGATTAACACATCCCTCGAGGCTAGGAAAGGTGCTCAGCTGATTCCCTGTCACATTAAGGGTCGTAAGGGCATTGAGCTGGCCTAGACCGAAAGGCAGGCTGGTCAGACTGTTACCCGACACATCCAAGAACTTTAACTTTTCCAGATTGACTGTAACATCTGGCAGGGCATCTAACTTGTTATTCTGTAGCACTAGGTTGATCAGGTTGGTGAGGCGAGCCAGGTCAGGGGTTAGGGTGGTCAGGGAGGAGTTGGTCACCTTTAGTAGGTTGAGCTGGGTGAGGTCATATACCGAAGGATCTAATTGTCCCTTTGCCTTCTCTATCAGCTCATTCACGTCCTGGCCACACAGCACCAGCTCGTACCGCTTCTCCTGCTTCGCCTGCGCCACATCAGGCCACATCCTGCTGTCACTACACAGGCTATTGCTTCCTCGGTCTCCTGTAAAAAGGAGTCCTGTTCCTGCTCCTTCCACGTGTGTTTATCCGCCGCTGCAGCTGAGGCCTGAGTCCTGACCGCTGGATCCTGGCTTCGGCACAGTCACGCAGGACTGGTAATACTCGCATGAAGTTTTTCTTATTAGGCTAATAGTTGCAAGAATGTTATCCTATTGAGCTTTATTAATGTGTGCTGTATTTTTAGGACAAATTATCTCATCTTTCTCTCTCTCTCTCTCTCTCTCTCTCTCTCATATGACGTGCGTCATATGACGTCAATCAGACAGTAGATATGTATGCCACTACAGTATCTACGTACAGTAAATCTACAGTATATTGTTGCAGTAATTCTAATTTACAGAAATAGGGTAATGATACAATTTTGTAACAAGATGCACTTTTGTTTGTCCATCAATGTAACAGTGAATGTGATTGTTACGTACAAACACGTATTCAAAAACACTGATAGATACCCAAACTTATACCAATATTGAGACTGATATTTTAGTAAGCATTCATACTTAACTAGGTAGCTACTTGATTTTTTGATATTGATCGTAAGAGTGGGTTAGGTAGCAGTTTATACAAGTTTATTTATAACCAAAACATATCCGTCAGGGGAAAATAAGATCCACCTTCGGATAAGATTGGACTTACAAGATATATTCTTTTGTGGTAACGATATATGTTACGTACGTATATGTTATGTGTGGCCATACAGTTACTATTGCCATGTTTTATCTGTATTAGCTACGTGTTAATTACTTAATAGTTACAATTATAGTTATTACTTGCAGTGGTTGGGCATCTCCATTCATGGCATCCACGGGTTTGGTGGTCACACTGTCAAGGACCACAACCAATGCAATGATATATGAAGGTTAGTGTTACTTAAGAAAAGTATTAGTATTTGAACTACAGCTTCTTTTAGACTATCAATGATTCCTTTAAAGCTTTGTGCAGTGATGTAGTGACTCACTGCTATGATGGGGACTTACTAGACTCGGTTTAATTAATGTGTGATTTAATGTGTGACCCAAACCACAAGCACGTCATAAGTAAGTAAGCGGGTACGTAAGCCCTGCTCATAGGATTGGAACACAGTGATGCAACACTACAAAATCTCTCAACACGTTCTTCGATCACTGTTCTTGTACTTCAATGCTAAGATGACTTGTTCAAATGTTGAGAGGGTTTATTCAAGTGATCGTTACCAAGTGTAATGATTATAAACAGAACCATTAGACCCACAAACATTTCAGGATCTGTCTTGGCACGGTGTAGCTTTTTTTATTTTTATTTCTTTTCTTACTGGAGGTTCACTTGAGGGCTGTTATTCACCCATGGTCTTGTCCACGCGAGTCTGACTTGCGATCGCCAGTTTCACCCTCCTGGTGCGAGCTTGGAGGTCATTATTACCGATCTTTGGGTAATGCTGGGACCTCACACACCTATTACACATCACCACACACACACACACACCTACACACATGCACACGTATACACACACACACGTACACCACACATCGCCTAAACCTGTTTCAGAGTTCTAGACGATTTCTTACGTACTATTAATTACGATTACAGGAACTATACCACGTGAAGGTCTCACGGCCTCTTGTAGCTTCCTAATTTTCTTATACTATTCCTATGTTCTTAATTACGGGCCTTCATTCACCTCGATCTGGTGATTCGTATTCATAAACCAAAATTCATCGTAGTCATAAACTTGACCGCTACCTAAAGAGAATAAGACAAAGAGAAAATATCTTGAAAAAGATAATAAACGCTCAACTAGCTATCACTTTTAACGAGAGATGCCTCAGAGAAAATCTCCAGCCCTTATAGCTTATATGCCGCCCGTCGGAGCAGGCTGGAGGACCAACAAACTCCACTTGCCGCCCGTGTTTGCCAGCTTATGGTAATTTTCCCTACCAAATATATGTTTATCAGTATAAAAGATATACTGTTGTCTTCGGAAATGTTTGTTCTATAATATTATCAAATAAAAAGCCGTAAAACACACTAAAGAAAGGCCATTATGAGACTCAAGAAATATGCATGAACTTGATATTCACCAGCGCCAGCTCCCATTTAATATTTTGCGAGAAAACTTTTTACATGGAGAATATCAATAGAAGCAGAATTTCATTAGCTTTCTATTGATATATATCGTTTTCTGATAAATAAATTAGAACCATGTATAAATTAGCGTTAACTAAATAAATAACCTCATCAATCTGGAAAATTACCCGATTTCATGATATTATTTATTTAGTTAACGCTAATTTATGCATGGTTCTAATTCATTTATCAGAAAACGAGATATATCAATGGAAAGCTAATGAAATTCCGCTTCTATTGATATTCTCCATGTAAAATGTTTTTTCGCAAAATATTAAATGGCGAAGAGTTTAAGTGAATATTAAGTTCATGCATATTTCTTGAGAGTGGTATATAGTGGTCTATGACCCCCCTTAGTCAGATGTGCACACCCGTTTTCTCTAATACCTGTTAGAGGGAGACCATTACGTAGAGCATGAATACTACTTTAGGACTTTAGGTATCCTGGCTCAAGACCAAGGTCCAGGTGTTTGGAGGCTTACTAGATAAAACAGTACAGTCTGTTTATGCGTGCGACGAGGACACTGAGATCTTGGAAAGTTTTACATACCTTGGTAGTGCAGTCCAGAATAACGGCGGGTCACGCCAAAAAGTCTTACGGCAGATTGGCATAGCCAGGGCCGGATTATGACTTTTGGGCCCCTAGGCTAATTAAATTGTGGGCCCCCTCAGACGGAGCCACCCTCTAACTCGCCCGCACCCGAATTTTTTTTACATTATATAGCAAAATAAGTGAGCTGAAAAACAATATATACGCTACATTCACAAATAAGTGTTTTAATGTGTTTAGCACGATGATAAACAAACATGGACTGGGGCCCCATGATTTACAGCTAGGGTCCCAAACAGGGGCCCTTTATCTCAAATAAAGGCCTCAAACAGAGGCCCTTTATCTCAAATAAAGGGCCTCAAACAGGGCCCCTGTATTTCAAATTATTTGTAATTTTATTTTAAGTTAAATGAATTATTCAGCAATGCAAAATATCATTTTTCAAAAAAAAATTATATATGGAAGTCTTTTAGCAGGGACCCCAGGTTTGGGGCCCCCAAGCTTGAGGGGCCCTAGGCTGCAGCCTATACTAGCCTATAGGATAATCCGGCCCTGGGCATAGCCCAGGTGATATGGACTCGCTCAGCACGAGTATTTGGCGTTGTCGGTACCTGCGCAGGAGGACAAAGATGCGGATCTTCAAGTCGCTTGTGATCCTAAATTGTCTTACTCTATGGATGTAAGACATGGACATTAAATAGCGACTTGAAGAGGCGAATCGATGTCTATGGTAATAAGTGTCTTTGCAAAATAATGGTGTATTGCTGGGATGATTAAGAGTCAAATCAGCGATTGCACCGTGAGACTGAATCGAGGCCTATTTACCTGCATAGTCAGTCAGCGCCAACTTCGGCTATATGAGCAGTTTGCGCGTTACCCTGAAACCGATCCTTCCCACCGGGTTGAAAGAGACAATCCGGCGTGGAAGAGGCCAAGGAGGCGCCCACAAGGCTCGTGGCTGGGGCAAGTTGATGTTTCTTGCCGACAGGAGTGGCGTTGTATGCCCCCAATGATTGATTGATAAATACTACTAATGATAATTATTTTATATATATATATATATACATACATATAATGTCGATCGGGCGCCCCGAGTTTCTGCTGCAGACGAAAACGGATAATTGTTTGAATGAGGTATTGATTCGTTTATACATATCTTGGCATCTGTCATTGGTCCTACAGGCTCTCAGGTGGTAAAGCGATGACTATTACTTTGAAAATTGCATTTGCCATTCCACACACAATTATGAAAGCAGGAGACATAATCATCTTTACTTATGAACTATCCACGTTTTACTGTAGCTATTTTTATTACATTGTCTGAGAATGGCAACTGTGTTGTCCCGTAACGTTACTAAATTTCAACAAACATGAAATACCTTTTCGTGGGGCTGGGCTGCTGCTCATATCGTCGGATATGAGTAATTACTCAACAAACTAACAATAAATAAATAAATATATATATACAAGCAGAGGTGACGATTGGAGCAGCGAAGCGGAGTTCATGGCCCACTATCACCACAGGCCAGACGACACGGTGTGATGATGTATTCCGTGATGAAGATGGCGAGGGTGAGGAAGACGCCTGCGAGGTAGAGGAAGAGAGGGCCTTGCATGTGGACCAGAGTCAGGGCCATAAATGTCTCATCGCCAGCCTCTTCATCCTCCGCCTGGGCATTGCTTTCCTCCGCCAGTCTCATTTCTCTCTGACGACTGTTGAGTTTGAATTTGTCTAAGGCGTCTACGGTCCATTTCTTGAGCAGTCCCACCTAGAAATGCAGAAATTATATGTATATAGATTACACTTTTTTTAGTTGTGATAACTACCATTTTAAGGGAAATTGTCTGGATTTTAGCAGCTACATTGTTATCCAATCTCTACAAAATGGATGGCACTTTGACACGTGATTGTACGGCTAAACGTGGTAACCAGCAACAACCCACTCCTGCTATTTCAATGATAAAACATGTCAGGTATTCAGATACAAATGCCATATTTTGTTATTACTAATATTTCAAAGCGATGCCGCTTAAGTTTATCTGAAATTGGGCACCGAATTGGCTGTCTGAGACCATCTTTAGGATGAATATGATATATCCTCGGCACTTTTGGATGTCTTAAGGCCTTGGCTTCAGGACTTCCGCTTCATACTGATAGTAAGAAAATGGGGGCAAAAAGGGCAAAATAAAAGAACGGAGACATACGCTATGCTGCGCGTGGCCTCGGTGCTCATCTGCGTCGCATTAGCCTTTGAGTCTGTGCACTATGGTGGGTGATGTGCTGTCTTGAGTGTTGGGAGTTGTTTATAGTATAAGGATTATAATACACAATTAATGTATGGTGATGGTATTTGTTACGCCCCGTCTGGGGAGAGGGGGCGCAACGGGGGGTGAAGCTCCTCTAGCGGACCCCCTACCCGCTACGATTCTATCCGATCGGTCGCTGACGCGGCATGACAACTAACCCCAGCACCCCCTACCTGTAGGGTGTCGGGTTGGGCATATCTCCATGTATTTATGTACTTACGTTTCACATTAAACGGGGCAGTGCCCCGTGGCGTCGGAGATACGGGGAGCTTGCATCCCCAAGCCGGTAAAAAGCCCCGGCATTTGCCGGGAGGGCACCCGCCCTGTCCCCTCCGAGGTCCCTGGCTTGTTACTGGTCCCCCGGGGGCATCCTGGATGGCCCGCCCTGTCATGCACTGTACCATAATTAATACATCACCATCTGCCGCGTAGCCTCCTTGTAGACCTGTGGTACCCAAGGGTTCTAAAGCCCTGCTGCGTGTGTCTCGCAATGCCCCGGGATCCTTGGGAGGGCCCAGAAGAGAAGCCACAGGGGCGGGTGTGTTGCAGGACGTCGTGGCACCGTAGAGTTGCACCCGCCCCGTGGGGCAAAGCTGGGCGATTCATATAACCCCGCCGCGTGTGTCTCGCAATGCCCCGGGGTCCCAGGGGGGCCCAAGCGAGAAACCACAGGGGCAGGTGTCTTGCAGGACGTCGTGGCACCGTAGAGTTGCACCTGCCCCGTGGAGCAAAGCGGGGCGGCGGGCGTCGGGTCGGGGCGCGGCGGAGTGGAACTCACCACCTACCCGAGCACGCGTGCCGCCCGAGGAGGCCGTGAAGGAATACACGTATATCTCGCTCGCTGCACTAAAACAATAGTCTCGTAAGAGATCACCGCGACGCAGGCCTGCACACACTCGTGTCTAGATAGATTCTGTCCCCTGTCCTGTGTCCAGAAGCTCAGCCGAGGCTTCGTAGTGCAGCTGGTCTGCAGGTGGCTGGGTACATGGCAGAGGTTATCTCAAGTTTGACAGTTAATCAGCTGAGGTGTGATGTGACAACCCTTCCTCGCCTTCAAGACGATGGGACGGACCCTCAGCTGAGGTAAACGATTCATTAGGTGGCTCCTTGCTCTCCCCTCGCTGGCTTGATAAGGATCTGTTGAGTTGGCGAGTCTTCCTCGCCTCCCCTCCTTGGGCTCCCATCATCAACGGTTTTCCCTCTTCCCTTCTTCCCTTCTTCTATTCCCTCATTTATCCTTCTCTCCTTCCTTTCCTTCGGACCCTCACAGTATTTATTTCAGTTCTTTATGCTTTAGATATCGGTGCCTTTGTTGTGAGGAATAAACTTCAGAATTAAGAAGTGTATCGAAAATCCCCAGGAAGGAACAGTAAAGGTGAGAACCTGTTACCCAGGGACACGGGACTAGTCTGAAATCCGGGTTACCACAGACCACAGTTACCTTCCCCAGGTTTCCCCAGGTACCCATTTATCGACCAACTCCGAAAGAAAGGATGAACAGCTGGATGGGCTGTCGCCGACTGTCCTGACCTGGATTCGAACCAGGGCCCACTGTTTCGTAGCTAGGCGCGCTAGCCACTACACCACTGAGGCGGTATCTTATAGGCGCTTGTAATAATTTCTATCCTCTGTACAATGATAATAGAACACTTGCCTGCGTCCTGGTGACAGCAACTTTACTCAAGATTGATACATTTTCATAAGCTACTGAAAAACCTGATATGTTGTGGAACAGCAACTAGCAGGAGGCGAACCCGCACAGAGGGCGTCGGAGCTTATCTCGCTACACAGAGGTGTAAAAGTAGAGGTGAAGTACTTTCCTCTCACCTCAAATCGTTGGGGACAGTAACTACTTTAATCTATCCTGAAATACCTACCTCATGGAAAAGCAATATATAGTGGTCGAAGACTGGTTTTATCGGCGAGTTGTGAGTGAGAGGGAAAGCTTCATAGCCCGGCATGATGTTGTTTTGTGTTACGTAGAGTGGTGTCGAACCGTCCCTCTTTGTAAAGTGCTCGAAAATCTTCAGCTCCAAGTAGAGTCGCTCATACAAGTATGCTTTGCTGTTACAAAGAGATAAATATGCTCAGATTTTGAACTGTGTATTTCATTGTCAATTTATTGATATGTTATCTAGAAAGCGTGACCACCATTCATAACAAGTTTTGGTGTATTATTATTGGATTATGAAAATCCAATACTTTGTAAGATGACTTAGGTGTTATCCATTACCCATAATTCCTGTCCAGAAACTGTTTAAATCAGTATGACAACGAAACTGGGACTGCATCGTTGCAGCACTGTCTAGTGTTACCAAGTCCAAGAAGTAGTTCAATTATTTCTAAACTCAGCATCCCTTAATCTATCGTGGACTTCATAGGTGTAGGTTCCGTCTCGGTGCACTTAGATTCATTTGGTTATTTTGACAGTCAATAATGTTCATGCTTGTGATGGTGCTAGTATGAACAATCAATCATCTACACTATATTGCCTTAACTTAGTAATTTCCTTGTTATATCTCTCCTTGCATCTCAGAATAAAAGAAAAAGATAGAGCCTTAAGTTCTAAGCTCTCATGCAACATGCAGTTCAATGCGAATCCTCCCTCAAAACACCTCAAGTAGCTGTATGGATGCGAAGATCCTAATGGTACTTAAAGAACTTATCTTTATGTATATGCATATTGCTGAAGCAGGTGATAGATGTTACAGATAAGTACTTACTTCTGAGTGACTGACTGCCGTAATCCTACTTCAAATGAAGGAACAAACTCCATCCTTTGACTGATGGCTTCCAGAGTCTCAGAACCCGACTGCCGAAAGCTGTCACGAAACATCAGCATGTCTGCTGGCACTGTTACTCTGACAAGTAATTGTCACCTTGGAATTACGATGCATTTTATGGAATATATTAATATATCGGCATAAAGTATAAATTTACGAAAAGTGATTGTGTGTGTGTGTTGGACAGTACATACCTGGTTCCTAAGGCGACAAGATCAGCGAAGTTTTCCGCCCGGGCAGGATACTTGGGCACAGTCAGACTTGCGGTGAGGTTGCCGCGGTAAACCGTTCCCACAATGAAGGCAAAGAGCAGCCAGGCCGTCAACAAGACGCGCGTGGGGCTCCTTTGCGGCAGCTCGCCGGGGATTGCCTCGTCAAGTAATGTCCCGACAACGTGCCTCAGCGCCACCCACGTCCTGGACCCCTGGTCACGCTCGAGGGGGCTCATCTGAAACACACAAACACCATGTACAGTTTTACCCCACTGTTTTCACTAATTATCTACATTAAAGCAGAGGCATGTACTGTCAGTCTAATTTTATATCTGTAGAACCTGATTCAAGTGAAGCACGTGGCTCTTCAACACCTTTCAAGGTCAAACTAACGATCGGCAGAATGTTTGTCTTTAAATAATGTGGTCGGTTCGGACAAGTGTAATAGTTTTGAGATAAAAATATATTCTTTTCCTCGTGGCTTTCATTAAGAGATGCTGCGCGTAATAAGTTAGGCCATTACATTACACAGGTTGAATGGTTTTCTACGAGACAATCGGAGAGTTTGTCAAACGGATATAAGACTCTAATTTCCTGATATTTTAGGCTACGGGTTACCTCAAGGCCTGATAGTGTCCAACTAATTCTCTTCGTCCAAAATATTCTGGTCGATTATTTTAAAGCATTTCACAAGAACACAGAGCAAAGGAAAATGTTCAACGATTATTTTCCAAAAACAGGTAACTAATATCTCGGTACTTAATATATAAGATGAAAAAAACAACTAGTTACCATAATGTTTCATGTCGACATAGGAGTTATACCCAACACAACTGAATCCAACCATAGCGTGAGTCAGTTTGTATTGAGCTACGGTAAAACTTTCACTTAGAGTTTGCTGAAGCCCAGTGAGTTAAGCCTATGCTGTTATACCTCTCTAATCTTTGGTTACTTGACGGAGGAGAACAAAGGTGATACGGCCTACAGCGTAAGGTGGCTGCCAATGACCACTGCTTTCAGTCTAATGTCGGGGAAGCGAAAGCGATGGCTGACAGACGTTATAGGTGGTGAAGATGGTGCCGAGATATGATATATGGTGGTTCGGAACGATGTGTTGTGCCAACATTGGAGTGTAGCAGTAATGGTGGTGGTTAACACTGGATGCATATGAGTATCTTTATTGAACATTGACTAAAATGAAAGATTGTTTGCAGTAATAATTGAGATGGTGGTGGTGGTGTCGAATATCACATTATGTAGAGAATACAAAAATCATAACATCAAATATTTGAAAACAAATATTTATCTAAACAAATAACAAAAAAATATTTTAATGGATTTCAATGACTTTTGAAGTGTGTTTGTTCCCCCGGTGGTAATCACACTGAGCAGAGGCAACACGGCCATGACGTGACGTGACGGGGGAGCCCATTAGTTTGATGATGACTAGTAGTATGCATGTTTGTGTGTCGCAGGGAATCCCATAAGACTAGAAGCAAGCATGATACAAAACAGCCACGTACCAGCCACAAGACGGTAAAGACAATGAGAACAGTGGCCGCGACGGCGCCCCAAACGTCCGGCTGCAGCGGGGAGTAGAGGCTCTGCCAATTGGGCTTGATGGTGGGCTTGGCCATGCTGAAGGCTAGGCTGATTGGCTCAAGGAAAAGGCTGTAACCAAACTCCTCAAGCATGTGTGGCATTATTGGTAGCCTGATGGGTCTGAAGAGTGCTGTTCGATTCTTTAGGTAATACATATCCTGCCGGACATGAAGACAGTACATGAATGCATACATAATTGAATAAATGTATATATATATATATATATATATATTTCTAATATATATATATTTTTTTATATATAATATATATAATATATATATATATATATATATATATATATATATATATATATATATATATATTTTTATATTAAACGAAATAAATATATATATACATTATATCATTATATATATATATATATATATATATATATATATATATATATATATATATATATATATATATATATATAATATATATATATATATATATATATTATATATATTATATATATTTGTGTATGTTATTAGGGTTGTTGGTAGTGTATATTTTCAAGAAAAGCTATAATATAAATCGTTTCGATTTCGATAAAATAAAGATATCATAGTGAAATTAGGTTATGTGTGGTAGGGGGTGATTTTCCCCACAAGCGTAAGAATCCGATTCGTGAAAGGAAAACTGAAATTGTTGCGGATACCGGTATCCTCCGCAAAAAAGTAACCGTCATCCAGTTAGGGTGGCAGAGGAAACCATGGAATATTGAGGCCCATCCCGTGGAAGCTGTCGGGGAAGCAGCCCTTATTAGTCAATGATGCACACCTGTGTAAGCCTTATAGTACACTAGCCGCAAAGCCGCCCTCCGGGCGGACTTTTTGGCTAGCTCCTGCGGAGGGCTATTGGTGGGCCTTTGGCCCACCACCTGTGTTTGGTGGGCCCCCACCAAACACAGACTCTCCAGATAGCCCCTTCTAACTTTCCTGAAATCATGGATGTAGAAATGTATGTATTAACTAACGCCAACCCATTCACATCACCCCCAACCCATTCACTCACCCATTACCCATCACCCCCACCCATTCACTCACCCATTACCCATCACCCCCCACCCATTCACTCACCCATTACCCATCACCCCCCACCCATTCACTCACCCATTACCCATCACCCCCCACCCATTCACTCACCCATTACCCATCACCACACACCCATTCACTCACCCATTACCCATCACCCCCATCTATTCCCTCACCCACCCCCATCACCCCCACCCATTCACTCACCCATCACCCCACACCCATTACCCATCACCCCACCCATTCACTCACCCATTACCCATCACCCCACACCCATTACCATCACCCACACCCATTACCCATCACCCCACCCATTCACTGACCCATTACCCATCACCCTACATCAAGGTTTCCTCAATTCTCGCAACCCACTTTTTTTTTCACAATTATCGCTAATAGGCTGCTAAAAAAGAAAAAAGAAAAAAAAGTGATCGGATCATCTCATAAGTGGGCTTAAAACCTTCCCCTGGTCAACCTGATTCCAAAAAATGTGGTATATGATGGGATTCCGCCACGGGGGGCGGAACCTATACCACACACACACACACAACACACACACACACACACACACACACACACACACACACACACACACACACACACACACACACACACACACACACACACACACACACACACACACACACACACACACACACACACACACACTTTCGCTTATATTATTATAGAAGGCAGCTATAGTCTTTTATTTCAGTTTGCCAAAATGCACTATAGAGGCCACGCCCCCTTGTACCCGATTGACTGAATACAACGTGTCCGTGGTTTTCAACAGTATGGTGTTGCAGTCGATTAACAAAGCACTGCAAATATGTACTACATGTTAGAGTGGAGACCCTACTTGATATATTTCTCCGGGAAGAGAGAGTAACGCTTGGTTGTGACAAAGCTTCGCGTCGGGCTCCAAGCTGCCAGCTGCACCACTTGAGCTCCACGTGGGCTGTAGGGCAGGTGGGCATGGACCCGCCATCTGTAGAGAGAGACTATTATTTAACACACCAAGTGTTTAAGGCGGTAACGTAAGAGATTTGAAAGGTTCATCAAGGGATTTCGCTGTAACATGCAGTGTTAACATGCATGGAAGTGATATTGCGTGTGTCGATGAGTTCATATAAATGTAGATCTGTAAAGATACAAGGAATTAATAAACATAAATGTTAGATAGATACACTGAACATAAATGATGTAATATTCCATATACATCAGTTACCTGTTTCCATAAGAATCATCTTTTTTAGTGATGAACATGGTATTCATCATAGAGAAGATCCAACACTCCTGCAGCAGATGCTGAACCCTCGGCAGGGGCAGTTTGGTGACCACCAGCAGTCTTGTGTCCCACGCCACAAGTTTGTCCGATGCCTCGGCGAAGGCAACAAGAAAGTCGGGGTCGTCGCTCATCACAACTTGCAGGACGCACCATGACGATACTCGCAGCTGTGGACACGCTAGCCACTCGTACTCCAGATATCAGATATATCTTAGCATTAGCTCTTATTGTGACTGATTGCTATATAATCAGAAGGGAGGAATACTGATGGTGACTCACCTGGCTGG
>JACEEZ010003859.1:92706-119241 GCA_016584305.1 Chionoecetes opilio
CAAGGATCTTTCTTTTAATATCAGAGGTTTATATATTATCACTAGCCGCAAAGCCGCCCTCCGGGCGGACTTTTTGGCTAGCTCCTGCGGAGGGCTATTGGTGGGCCTTCGGCCCACCAAACACAGACTCTCCAGATAGCCCCTTCTAACTTTCCTGAAATCATGGATGTAGAAATGTATGTATTAACGCCATCACATGGATGTAGAAATGTATGTATTAATTCACATCACCCCCAACCCATTCACATCACCCCCAACCCATTCACTCACCCATTACCCATCACCCCCACCCATTCACTCACCCATTACCCATCACCCATACCCATTCACTCACCCATTACCCATCACCACACACCCATTCACTCACCCATTACCATCACCCTCACCCTATTCATCACCATCACCCCCACCCATTCACTCACCCATTCCCCATCACCCCCACCCATTCACTCCCCCTTTACCCATCAAAAACACCCCCTTTCACTCACCCTTTACCATCCCCCCCCCTATTCCCCCCCCAACCCCCCCCCCAAAAACCACCCCCCCCACCACACTCACCCATCACCCCACCCCCTTTCCCCATCACCCACCCATTACTCATCCCAAAGGTTTTCCTAATTTCTCCAACCCACTGTTTTTTTTCAAAATTTATGCTAATAGGTACTAAAAAAAAAAAGAAAAAAGTGATCGGATCTTTTAAAGGGCTTGCAAAAAAACCCTTCCCCCTGATCAAGCCGGTTCCCAAACTTTGCCATATGAGGGGATTCTGCAGGGGGGCGGAAACCTATACAACACCCACACAACACACACCACCACAGCACAGACAGACAGAACATTTTGTTTAATTTTATTATAGTTTATCTGGCCTCTTGGTACAAATCAGCACTGATGCGCAAAAGGCCGGGAATAGTGGGACAAAACCCAAAAGAAGCTTTTATTAAATTGAAAAGTTGTATTGGCCCGGTTTTACAATATGACCCTGGGGCCCCAACTGGTCTTTAGGGTACTATGGCCTAAGTTTAAAAAAAGATACAAATTTCCCGGCATAGAAAGATGGACGATGAAACACAGCCCCTCGGCCGTACTTTAATTTTTTGTATGGAAATTTAACACAGTTAAAAGCCACCAACAATTACTCTGCCAGTTAAAAAACCCGATCACACTCCAAAAAACAAAAAACCTGCCGAGTGGAGACGATAAGGACGACACGATCCCCTAATCCTAACACAGGAAAACCCCGCCCTGGGAGCACAGGGGCTTAACGAAGCGAGGTTCCCAAGCGGCCGAGAACCGCTTGATAGGGCAGCAAGAAGAGGGGCGACCCACCACTCATCCAGTCCCGGATCAGGTGGGGGTTGGTTCCCAACCTCACCAAGCGAGAGAATTGTTTTCTCCCATTTTAGAATTCCCTTTTATTTTAGCAATAAAAAATAACAAAAAACAAAAATAATCCTGAAACTTTAAATCAAAGGGAGGAAACAACCAGTAGCTACACGAGGGGTAGCTGTACGAGGTCGAGGCGAGTTCAGTCTGCACCGTAAGCCCCTTTCCTGTGCCCCCCCCCCCCCCCCCCTTCAAAACCCCCTTTTAATTTACGGGGGAAAAGGGAACATACAAAAGAATAACCCTTTTATGCTATATAAAAAAATATATACCCACCTGCAGTGTTTCCACTCTCGATAACGCACTGGATAAGATGTCCTTTTCCCCAAAGTGTTGCCTTTTCCAAGTGATAGGGCTGCAACGCAAGACCCCAGCGTAACACCGGGTATTTTTAAATTTGACCTTGTCTAAAACCCAGGGGGTTTGACGGGAAACACTGTGACAACAAAAGCCCCCCCCCCGCTAAAAAAACTTCAAATTTTTTCAAAGGGCTAAACAATCCCAAGAGCCCCCTTTTTATGGCATAGGCTTTTTGGTGCTTTTAAACTTTTGAAAAAAAAGCAACTGGATGAAAAGCCCACTTGTATTTTTTTGCAGGACACTGCCCCAAACCCCCATGTCGTGGCGTTCCGTGTGGGAAGAATGGTTTTGCGGGTCAGGTATTTGAAGCAAGGACCCACAACAAGCGGTTCTTCAGATTGTCAAAGCCCCTGGCAATCGCCACCCAGACGAATGACCGGGGGGAGTGAGCAGGTCCTTAAGGGAGCAGAGACCGGGGAAAGTTACGGCAAAAACTGAGGTGTATCCCCCATCCCCTTTAAATGCATGAGCTCCTTCTGTTGTTGAACAGGGTAGGCTGGATAACCTCCCCCTTTTGGCCGTGATAGGGCTATTTTCCCCTTCTCCCACAACATCCCCTAAAAGTTACTCGGGAAGGGCCCAAACTCGTTTTTGGCCAGTTTTCACGGTGAGTTACCCTGGGCCCAAAGGGTTTTTAGAAGAGCCCCTGCAGCTCGCGTTTGGGGTCCCCCAAAAGTACACCCCAAACCCCAGATCGTCCAGGTAACCCGGAGCCGGGGCGGTCTGTAGTTAGGTGGTTCATCAACCCTTGGGAAGGTCGGGGGGGGCATTTGCACCCCAAAAGGGAAGACAAAAAACCCCCAGAGGCAAATGGATTGACGAAGGCTGAGATAGGTTGTGCAGTTTGGTCAAGGCACCTGATAGTACCCCTGAAGAAGGTCGAGTGTCAGAACGGCTGGGCCCACGTCGCGAGAGTACCCACCCGGGGTAAAGGGAAGGCATCTGGTCGAGTGGCCCTTATTTAATTTTCCTGTAATCAAAAGCGGGGGCAAAAAGCTCCCCCCAGCCTTGGGAACAAGCATAGGGGGGACCCCAGGGACTCATGCGGGAGGGGGATGGGGCCCTGCTGGCAGACGTCTCCCTTTTCCTCAGAAATCCTTTTTCGAGCCTAGGGGGTAAGGGCCGGCGAATGGATGCGGCCCCTTGGACGACCACATCAGGGGAAGAAGGGGCAGAGGCGAGGAAATCCCTGAAGAGACCCGGGTTGTCTTGCAGAAGATGTAAAATATCCCCTGCCTGGGCGGGGGACAGAGTTTTAAATTTTACATCTAGATCACAAATACATCAGAATGCAAGTTTGGGAAACCAACAAAGGAAAAGGATAATTTTCACGGGCTCCTCAATCACATTGGGGTTCCCAGTTTTCCCTTTTCATCCCTTTGGGTTTCGACGGGTCACGGAGAGGAATTTTTCAAAAAATTTTTACGAACAAGGCGCTTCTTCTTACCCCTCTCTGGGGTTCAAATTAGTATTTGACATCTTTAAAATTTTTTCCAACACTGTAAAGGGGCCTTTATTTTTGAACTGAAAAGGGAGCTTAGGTAGGGGTAATGAGCTAACACCTGGTCGCCCTACCTGAAAGGTGCAATCTTTGCCTTCTGAGATTTATCAAAAATCTTTTATTCGTTCTGAGCTTTACCGAGGGGATGGGGAAGTCAAAAGCCTTTTCGCTTTTCATGAAAAGTGTAACCCTAAACAAAACAGGGGTCTATTTCCCCCCAAACCATGTTCCTTTAAACTTTCGGGCCCCAAACCTCATGACCCTAACAGCGAAATAGGGGAAACCCCGACTTTTTGAAAAACTATCCCCAAAAAGAAAATAATAAGAGATCAATTCCCCAGTCCCCGCCTTTTCCCCCCTTTCCCAAAAAAAAAGGCTTTAAGCATAGTTTAAGAGTTTTATGGAACCTTCAAGGGCCCCTGACTTTGGGGGTGAAAATACTGGGCCTACTGTTTAACCCCCAGGGTACTCAAAACTGCGAAAAAATCCCAGAGTTTAAATTTAAACCCTGGTTTACTGCACAACGGCAGGGAGTCCAACGAGTGAAGAACTTGATCAGGGCCCCGACACATTTTTTGGGATGGATGTGGGAGAGGAATGGCCTCCCGATAGCGGGTGGCCACACCATTTTGGTGGCAAAACTGGGCCCCCTTTTACTCTTTGGTAAGGGACCCACACAATCAATGATAAATTTTCTAAGGGTTCCCCAAAGACAGTTTTTTGGTCTAAGAGGGCGGGTTTAATTCCGGCCAGATTTACAGTTGCTTTACAAACCGGACATACGAATGTAAGAGCTAACATTTTTTTTAACTTGGCCCAAAAAAAAGTGGGATAGACCTTCTGGTAGGTCTGCTCCCCAGGGACCCCCAGCCCCGTCATTGCTATTTCCCAAAAAACCCGCCTTAGAGGCTTAGGAACGACAAACTGATGAACACTCCCATGTGTGACTGATGGACGTTAAGGGTCTGAACTTACGCTCAACAACCCGACTTTAGATAAAAACAAATTTTAGGCCTATCAGCGCCAGACCCCCCAGTTTATAATCAAAATAAATTTCCGTCAGGGGGCACGAGGAGTTATGAATTAAGTTTTTCCCTTTGGGTTTTGGGGGTACCAAAAAAATTAACAATCAGGCCGGAACTACTGGATGGGCGGGTAGCAGGGCATGGTCCAAAAAATTCCGTGAGGTAAAATCCCCTGTCAGGGTATCAGACCCCCCATAAAGGGGGCACAAGGGCAGGTGTAGGATACAGTTTTTAGTAACGGGTGCCCCTGCCCCCAAAGGTTTTTTTCATGTACGAGTGACACAAAGCCGGGAACGTTTAGGGGGATTGCTCTAGCTCCTGAGTGTTTTTTTCTAGCGTGGTACAGTCGAAAATAGGGGTAGGAGTCACCGGGCGCCCCGCAAGATCAGACCCAAAAAGAAAGAAATGTTTTGGACCGGGGGCTATTAATACAGCTAAGGTGACTTGACCCCGGGCCCAAAAACACAATCAAGAAACACGGCGCACAGAGGGTATCGGGGGCTCCGGTAACCGGGCACAATTACAGTCTACCGTATAACAATCAAAGTTGGGAAAAGCCTTCTTTAAAGGTTTTCCCATGAAAGGTCAGAGCCGGGGCGCGCAAAATAATGAAGGGATAGGGTGTTTACAGAGTCATTAACAGCTCTCTGCCCTTTCCCAGCAAAAAAAGGTTTGAAAGAGGGAGGCACATCAAGGGGGGTCCAAAGGGTTTAAGGGCCCAAAAAAAAGCAAAATCACTCACCCGGAAAACAAACCTACCCCGGGTTTGGAAGAAACGTGGCGTGAAGAACAGTCCGGCCGTGGCTAGAGGAGCGGGATCATATGGGCCCCTTCCTACAAAAATAAATGATGGCCCGGGCTCTTGCAATAATGCAGATGCCAGTCTCCCTGCCCGGGTTTCCGTGGGTCTCCTTCCCCCACCAGGCACTCACCAACAGTTGCTGAGTCCCCCATGGAAAAGAACTGATAAGTGGTTGGGAAAGGAATGGGTTTCCCGGTGATTTTTGCGAAAACGAGTCAATTTAGTTTAAAGAGAAATGATCGGCCGAGGCCCTGCTTCCCCCAAGGACCAGCCTCGATCCCAAATGGACCCACCTTGGGGGGAAGGCAAGATTTATACCCTCCATGCAATAAGCTCTAAAAGCTTATCGTAACACAAAAGTCCCGCGAGCTTTCTACCCCAAAGCGGGCAGAGCGTCCTTTTGCCCAAAAAACTCTACATAGGTTGGCTGGCATTTTTTGGGAACGGTGGGAAATGTGCCCAACGCCTCAGGAACCTTCCTGTAAGCGTTAGGACCCCCCTTTAAACCCCACATAAAAAAGACAAGGGGTCGTCAAGACTAGTAAAAAAATTTGCCCCCCTTCCCCCAAAAGGCTTTTTGGGAATAACACCTATTTCTTTGGCCAACCCTGAAAGGGGAGCTTTTCTCAAAGTGAGAAAAAATCCTAGGTTTTCCTCACTAAATTGGGGACAAAACATGGCTGTTTTTATCTTAAACCCGGGCCGTGCTCCCAGCGACGAAAAGAGCCCGGGGGAGTTGGGTGTTCATTCGGGCCTTAAAAAAAACTCCACTTGGAGCCCAGGTCCCCCAACTTAAAATGTTTTAGCGCAAGAAGCCTTTGGGGGGACTAGAACAACCAGTTCTGAGTGAACACCCCTCCCTAACCAAATGGTCGAGCACAAGGGTTCACCTGTCTTTCCGTTGCCCGATTAACAGTTAAACCATAGTGTGACGCCAAGTAAACCCCTGAGCCTTTGCTAAGGTGACAAGCTGTCACCTCAGGCTTTTGGACGAAATCCTAAAGGAAAAAATAATGGGGAATGGAGAAAACGCAGCAGAAGATAAACTAGCTAGCTAAGAGAGGTAAAATATCACAACACACTCACCACACTATTTAAGAGGCACAGAGAACTAACAGCTGTTAGGGCGCCGGGCCGTGGTGACACACAGACCAAGCAGGGTACATAGTGGGTAGTTACACTTGAGTAAAATGCACATTATAAATAGCCAAGCAGAAATGTTTGTCTAAAATCCTGGACGTGTGGTGACGGCAGACTGGACATGTGAATTACAAAACAAGATAAGGATTACACTACTGTGCGTAAACCGCAACTAGTTAACACCGTAAGATATCCCGGACAGGCCCCCACTTGTTACAACTATGAGCCTGTGGGCCAACTGGTCGTAGGGTACTATGGCTCTAAGTTGTAACAAACGATACAATAACTACCGTGCGTAGAAAGGTGGACAGATGAAACACAGTTCCTCGGCCGTGACTTTAATTATTGTATGGTAATTTAACACAGTTAACACGTCCACCAACAATTACTCCTGCCAGTTAAATAAACACCGATCACACGTTCACAAACAAATAACTCCTGCCGAGTGGAGACGGCCTAAGGACGACACGACTCCTAATCCCTTACACAGGAAACACCGACCTGGGAGCCACACTGGGCTACACGAAGACGAGGTTACCAAGCGGCCGAGACCCGCTCTGATGAGAGGCTAGCAGAAAAGAGAGCGAGCCACCACTCATCCAGTCCCGAGATCAGGTGAGGGTTGGTTGCCAGTCCTCACCAAGCGAGATAATTAGTTTTCTCCCATTTTACATATTCCCATTAGTTTAGCTAATAACAATAACAAACTAACATAAGTAATAACTGATAACATTAATATCAAAGGAGGAAGAACCAGTAGCTACACGAGGGGTAGCTCGTACGAGGTCGAGGTCGAGGTTGAGATCTGCCAGCCGTAAGACCCTTCCTGTGACAATATATATATATATATAATAAGAGAGAGAGAGTATAGAGGAGAGAGAGAGAGAGAGAGAGAGAGAGAGAGAGAGAGAGAGAGAAGAGAGAGAGAGAGAGAGAAGTGTGTGTGTGTGTGTGTGCGTGTGTGTGAAAAGAAAGAGAGAGAGAGAGAAAGAGAGAGAGAGAGAGAGAGAGAGAGAGAGAAGAGAGAGAGAGAGAGAGAGAGAGAGAGAGGAGAGAGAGAGAGAGAGAGAGAGAGAGAGAGAGAGCGCGCGAAAGCGAGTGAGAGAGAGAGCGCGCGAAAGCGAGAGAGAGAGAGGAGAGAGAGAGAGAGAGAGAGAGAGGAGAGAGAGAGAGAGAGAGAGAGAAGAGAGAGAGAGAGAGAGAGGGAGAGAGAGAGAGAGAGAGAAGAGAGAGAGAGAGAGAGAGAGAGAGAGAGAGAGAGAGAGAGAGAGAAGAGAGAGAGAAGAGAGAGAGATTTAATGCCAAAAAAAAGGGAAAATGTGCCAGACATCAAAGGTCATATAGAACAAGAGTGAAACGGTGAGGGAAAGGGAAAGGAACGGAACGTTATAGCAGTATGGTTAGATCAGAGGAAGGATGTGTATTTGTTGGCGGAAGGAGATCATAAATTGGGAAATGGGACAGGGGGTTGAGTAAGGAAAATTTCTGTGAGGCAGATAACTTGAGGCTTATAGCTAGTAATCAGGAGACACAGGTCTTGTCTGTGGGATCGGAAGTCGTGAATGTTTCAATGATGAACAGACAGAGTGTAGAGGTCAGCGGGTGATGATAGTTGGAAAGGTAGCGTCCGGAGTAGAGGGGTTAGCAGGATCAGGGGTATCAGGTGGGGGATCAAGTGTAGTAGGTGAAGTACAGTCAGTAGGGTCAGGGGGGCGAGGGGACAGGGATGGGGATTGTTGAGACAAAAGGGAGGCGCGAGTACACCCAGGAGGGAGGGGTAAGTTAAGAATAGACTTAACAGCGGGACGGTTAGAGGTAGGAGAAGAAGAGGGAGAGAACATAGGGTGATCAGAGGGAAGGGGGGAAGGGTCCAGTGGGGAGAATGATGGAGAAGGCGGGGAAGAGGAGGAGCAGGGGGGAAGATGGGAGTCAGAAGGAGGAAGAGGGGTAAGCGGAAGGTGGGAGGGAAGAGGATGTATCTCAGCTGAGACTTTGAGGGTTGAAAATGAAGGTGGGGATGATGAGGCGGTTTGTGAAGAGGGCAGAGGGACATGTCTTTAGGCTGAGCGAGGTACTCCTCGATCATAGCCATGGTCTCAACTGGAGAGTCAGGAGGGGAGACCTGGCAGGCACAGGGTTTCTTAGTAGGAGGAGACGTAGAAAGTGGGGTGTGAGGAACTGAGGAGGAGGGAGAGTTAGTGGGAGGTCTTGGGGGGAGGAAGGGGGAGGACGTTTAGGTCGTCTGGTAAGAGTAGGCCGAGGGGAGCGTTGAGGAAGGGGTGTGGGGATCGAGGAAGGGGTAGAGGTCGGAGTATCTGGACTGAGGACAGCAAAGGGGTTATTTAGGGAGAGAAAGGGGGCAGCAAGAAGAACAAAGGAAGGACGAGGAGTGGAGGAAGGAGGAACAGGGAAAGAGAGGGTAGGAGAGGTTGTAGTAGGGGGATCCCGAAAAATGGGATTGGAAATAAGCTGGGAGAAGGGGGTAGGCGAAAAGCCTAGGCGGCGAGCTTTCTGGCGGGCTTCCCATAAAGTGAAGCCCTTCTTAAATCTGATGGATGCCACTTCCGATTCGAAGTGGTAGACAGGGCAACCCCTGTAGAAGACATTGTGGGAACTACCACAGTTTGCACATGTGGGAGATGTAGCAGGACATGTGGAACGAGCATGGTCAGGTTGAGCACAAAATGGGCAGCGGGCAAGGGATCGGCAGTGCTTGGCAGGGTGGCCAAAACGCCAGCAGGACTGGCACTGGCGAGGAGTAGGGCGGTAAGGTTTAACAGAGTAGTGGACCCCGGCAACATAAATGCTATCAGGGAGATCTTGCCTTTTGAAAGTGACTTTGGCAATGTTGGTAGAGGACTTACGGCGGCCCCGGGGTGGGATGGTGTAGCAGTAAACTGCAACGGCATCATAATCCTCTGCCAAAAGGTCGAGGAGGACATCCGCGCATTCGGACCATTCGGTGTCATCGACCGGGCAAGAACGCGGGGGGATGGAAACTGTTCCAGTGCAAGTATTAAAAGTTATGTCGGGCGTGATGCAGAAGGAGTTGCCGTCGAGGTCTGTAAGGTTGAGCAGTGCATTAGCTTGGGCCTCGGTGTCAACAGTCACCAGGCGGGACCGGTCGGGGCAGGTACGGAATGCAACCTTGCCAACTTGCCGTTGGAGGCATGCCGTGAAACGTAGGGCGTTAGCAGAGTAAGGTGCTAGGGACGATGAAGAAACGGTCTCACTTTGCAGGACCATAAAGAGTGTCGAAGGAGGGGTGAGGGAGAGAAGTAGATGTGCGTGGGCGTGAGGAAGAGGAGACCGTGCGGACTGTAGTTCTCCTGGCGGGAGAAGGGTGGTAGGGTGCAAGAGTAGCTACACATGACGAGGAGGAGGACAAAGAATGTTGGGGAGGAGGAAGGGTAGAGGAGGGATCTGGAGGGGTAGAGCAAGGAGGCAAGGATGGAGAAGGTATGGAAGAGGTAGTAGGATTGTGGGCTGGAGTGTCGCCTGGTGCTGAGGTTGGATTCTTGATCTGGCTAGGGGGCTCAGGAGCACTAAGTGACTCTGAGGGTCGAGTTTGGGATATGGGCATATCAGTATTCCGGGCCGTAGTCAAAAGAGGAGCAGGGGTTGGTAAACCAGGGGGATCAGTAGGGTCATTTGGTAGAGGGGCCGGCCCTAAAGCCCCTATAAAAGTTAAATTATCATCATTGGCCATGGTGAGCCTGGAGTAAAGAAGGGAAAATAAACAGTTATCCCCTCAAGACCCCCATGAAGGGAAAGAGCATTGGTACAAAGGGTATACCGTGCCCGTGGCACCCTGAGGCCGTTCATGACTGACCCGAAGCCAGCCTCATATCCCATCAGCACGGCACTCACACCTTAGGAGGAAAGGGGGATAGGAGGAGGTACAAGAGGAGAGATAGAGGGAAGGAAGGGAAAAAGAAGGAAGACAGGAAAGGCCAGGCAAAATTCGTCAGATCGAGCACAGAGGCCCGAAGCCAAGGGCCGTCCCCCGGGCGTCAGGGCCCAATCCCCGGGCCCGAAGCCCCCCCACGATGACAGCGGGCCTAGGAACGGGGTGGTGGAGAGAGAGAGAGAGAGAGAGAGAGAGACTATTAATTTGTGACAGATTTTCGGAAATCCTTTGGTAGGAGGTCACAAGTCTTTTGAAATTATTAGGAGGGGTCGCAGGCCAAAAAGTTTGAGAACCTCTGATTTACGGGATCTCCTTTATAAATATAAAAAAAAGATACGGTATTAATTCGACCTCACTGAAACCAAACTGTAAAACTCTTGTGTAATGATAACAGTTCCAACGGCAGGCGCCTATGAACATTTATTTAAACCTCAGGTATAGACATGCCATACACCTTTAGCAGCGGCCTCGAGTTTGCGTGTGCTTAATTGCATATAATTTAGCAGCGGCCGTGAAGTATGCAACAATCATTTTGTTAATCATCATGTTAGCAGAGGATCTGACAGGGACGAGTGATATTATGTTTGTCCGATTTACTCAATGTTGCTGAGTAAACAGGGATACTTAAAAACGCCTACTTCCAGTACCAGATGATGCCACATTATACTTATCAATTGGGGGCATACACCGGGAGACGCAACGCCTCGCCCTCCCTACGACGCCACTCCCGGGGGTTACCACGCGTGAGTCTCCATGCAGGCTCCCGTCTCATACCAAGCAACTCTCGGTAGGAAACACCAACTTGCTACAGCCACGAGCCTTGTAGCAGCGGCCCCTTGGCCTCCTCCACGCCGGATTGTCTCTTACAGATACAGCCCGGTGGGAAGGATCGGTTTTAGAGTAACGTGCCACATGCCCATAAAAGTGAAGTTGGCGCTGACGGACTATGTATGTAATAGTCCTCGATTCAGTCTCACGGTGCAATCGCTAATTTGACATGTAGTCATCCCACCAACACCCCCATGATTATGCGAAGACATCCATTACCAAAGGCATCGATTCACCTTTTCAAGTCGCTATTTAGTATCCATGTCTCACATCCATAGAGTAAGACAGGGATCACAAGCGACTTGAAGATCCGGATCTTTGTCCTCCTGCATAGGTACCGACAGCGCCAAATAATCGTGTTGAGCGAGTTCATAACACCGTGCGCTAGGCCAATCCGCCTTCAGACTTGACGTGACCCGCCGTCATTCTGGACTGCGCTACCAAGGTATGTATAATTTTTTAAGATCTCAATGTCCTCGCCGCACGCATGAGCAGACTGTACTGTTTCATTTAGTAAGCCTCCAAACCCCTGGACCTTGGTCTTGAGCCAGGAGACGTAAGTCCCAAAGGTTTTGCCTCCTCGTGCAGCGCCTCGAGAGCCATCACCAGACCTCCAGCGGCTCATCAAAGATTACTGCATCATCGGCAAAAACAAGATCAGTGATTTTGTTATTGCCGAGGGATGCTCCACGATCCCTTTGGTTCACAACTCTGCCAATACCCAGCCCATAAAAGTGTTGAAAAGTGATGGGTCAAGGACGCACCCTTGCTTCACTCCTGTATTCACAGGAAAAAAGCTGGATACAGCTCCCCCACACTTCACAGCACTCTCAGGCCCCGAACAGGCCAGTCATCAGACCAACAGTCCTTCCAAGAATCCGCGAAGCCACAGAAGATCCCAGAGTGCCTTACGATGCACTGAGTCAAAGGTAGTCAAGTTTGCCATCTTGAGATCAACATAGGCTGCAAACATTCCCTGTCAAAACTCACGTCGGCGTTCCACCAGGACAGAAAACGCTAAGATACGGTCAGTTGTTGTCTTACCAGACGTGAACTCAGACTGCTCGGGTCTCTGATGCTTCAGCAGATGACTGCGGATCCGTGTCAGCAATAGATGGGAAAGAACCTTACCTGGCACGCTGAGCAATGTAATACCATTGTAATTGTTGCAGTCCTGACGATCCCCTTTCCCTTTCCAGATAGGGACGACCAAGCTTTTTTCCAGTCATGAGGAATGGTACCTGATTGTCATACGGCAGTCAAGACTACATGCAACCCGCGAATCATGGCCTCACCCTCAGCTTTGAGCAGCTCCGCAATGATATTACAAACACCATCTGTCTTTCCACTCCGCAACTTTGCTACAGCCTCTCTGACTTCGTCAAGAATATGTGCGGTTTCGTTGATCGGAAGATCGGTATCCACTGCCCATAACCCAGTGGTGTGAAACTGTTGGATGCTCCAATTTCACACACCACAGTAGGAGCATACACTGCAACAAGACACATGAAACCCAGAGTGTGTTTCATCCTCACCCGCATTATACGCTCATCAACCGGAGTAACCTCAACAACAGACGGCTGCAGTTTGCTGGAGATGCCTATAGTTACTCCCGGGACACGGATACCATTGCTCATACCAGACCAGTAGTAGGTGTATCCCCCATTGCTAGTCTCGCCACTGTCAGGCCTCCTCGTCTCAGACGGCCGCTTTTTTAAACATGGACTAGGGAGAGTCTAACGTGGAGCTTCCATGTTAGACTCAAGTAGTACCAATGCCAAGAACGCGTGCTTTAGACGCCAGCAGCGAGAGCTAACATGGTCCTATGTTGATCCACGACTGCGCTTGGGTTGGCAGCCCTGAACCAGGGAGATCATATATTGGGGGACGGAGAGCGGAAGAGTCATTTGTCTCCGCGCCCTGCTACCGAGAAGTGGCGAGAACAACAAAACACACCATACCATATATGAACCTATATTCTTCATTTATTCACTTTTTTACCCACATTTTCCTTGATCTTCATAGCTCTTCCCATTATCGGGAGTCAAGATTCTCATGGTCATGTTATAGTTATTATTTAGTTGCACAACTAATGATGCCTTAATCACTAGTTGATAGTTGATAGTTTGATAGTTGATAGTTGATAGTTGACTAGTTTTTTAGTTGATAGTTGGAGTATGTGAGAGAGAGAGAGAGATCATGCATGAGTGAGAGGACAGTAGGATGTGAGAATGAGGTGGATAGATGTGTGGAAATGGGAGACTTCTGCCGTGGCCTCCCCGTAGAGGGATGTAAGGAACCGCTGTTAGCGTAGACTAGACTATTATGACCAAAAAGAGAATAAATGTCTCCTCTGTTTCCATTAATTAAATGCAAGTGCTGCTGTATAGTCGTATAAGTGAGTGACTATTATATTGCTGACTAGCCGCAAAGCCGCCCTCCGGGCGGACTTTTTGGCTAGCTCCTGCGTAGGGCTATTGGTGGGCCTTCGGCCCACCACCTGTGTTTGGTGGGCCTTCGGCCCACCAAACATGGACTCTCCAGATAGCCCCTTTTAACTTTCCTGAAATCATGGATGTAGAAATGTATGTATTCCCCCCACCCATTCACTCACCCATTACCCATCACCCCCCACCCATTCACTCACCCATTACCCATCACCCCCCACCCATTCACTCACCCATTACCCATCACCCCCCACCCATTCACTCACCCATTACCCATCACCACACACCCATTCACTCACCCATTACCCATCACCCCCCACCCATTCACTCACTCATTACCCATCACCCCCCACCCATTCACTCACCCATTACCCATCACCACACACCCATTCACTCACCCATTACCCATCACCCCCCACCTATTCCCTCACCCATCACCCATCACCCCCAACCCATCACCCCCACCCATTCACTCACCCATCACCCCACACCCATTACCCATCACCCCACCCATTCACTCACCCATTACCCATCACCCTACATCAAGGCTTCCTCAATTCTCGCAACCCACTTTTGTTTTCACAATTCTCGCTAATAGGCTGCTAAAAAAAAAAAAAAAAAAAGTGATCGGATCATCTCATAAGTGGGCTTATGACCTTCCCCTGGTCGACCCGATTCCAAAAATGTGCCATATGAGGTGTTTGCGCCATGGGGGGCGGAACCTATACCACACACACACACACACACACACACAGACAGACAGACAGACAGACAGACAGACAGACAGACAGACAGACAGACACACTTTCGCTTTTATTAATATAGATAGTCTGGACTCGGCGGGCGAGGAGAGATAAACAAACCCAGATTTCATAGGGCGCCAAACGCGGTCTTTAAAAAAATATTTCAGATGCTTCATAATCTGCAGTAGACGCATGTATACACTCATATTTTGCCAGACAGAATATTGACAATACCGCTAATTTGTCTTAGCATGGGCATTTGCATAGTATCGTAAATATCATTAGACTCAAGTGTTGGACAGGGTCCTGGGTGTCTAACATTTCCTATACTATTCTCGTTAGTTTTAGACCAACTTAAGACTAATCCCCCCCGGAAAATGTTTAGAAAACGGAAATGCCTGTCTAAAGCCGCGGTTAGTCTTAGGTTAGCCGAAGTCCACGTTTAAAGAATCGGCCGAGAGAGTCTCACTATATCTACTCTTAGCCTACTGAGGTGGCCCGATAGGAGAGGCAATCGATTGTTATCTGAGAGGCTCAGAACGTTCTAGGAGCCTACACGTAGAACCCTCCGGAGGATTATCCCTGGAATGAATCGACGGGCAGGCGCCGCTTCTGTGCCGCCCTGGCCACCCCTTTATTAGCAAAAAGAGAGGCTAGGGGACCCTCCCACTGCATTTAGAGTGCAAGATTCCCGAGGGCTTTGTCCCGCACCCATCATAGACTGCAGGCTCCTCCCATGCGTCAGCATTGGAGGGGTCTGCGTAGTCGGGTCCCCCGACAGAGCCGGATCGGGCGCGCGGCTGTTGCCTCGCCTGCAACTGTTGGCTCGCCCCCGGCCTCCACTTTCTATAGTGGTCGTGGCTTGGGGAGTTTTCCGGGTAGGGAGTGCAAATCCCTCTCCAACCAATCAAATTCAGGGATTGGCTTCACTGCTCGCCGTGGACAGGGACGCAGAACCCCTGTAGGGATTAAAACCAAGCTGCCCATTATTTCACCGATGGATGGGGCTGGATGGGCATTGACTCGATAGTGGGTTCATCTGCCCTTATAGATGGTCTTAATTTTAGTCCATCTGGGTGTCCAGCAAGCACACCGTCCTCAATGCTATAACTAGTAGGGGTGCCGGTTTAGTCGCCGACAGCCCGACCATGCGGCTGGTTGTACTGGGTTACATGTTACCAGTAGCAGGGCACTACCCTGACCAGACCACAATTATAGTAAAATTATAATTCAGAAACTGGCAGATATAGAGCACTAGCCGCAAAGCCGCCCTCCGGGCGGACTTTTTGGCTAGCTCCTGCGGAGGGCTACTGGTGGGCCTTCGGCCCACCACCTGTGTTTGGTGGGCCTTCGGCCCACCAAACACAGACTCTCCAGATAGCCCCTTCTAACTTTCCTGAAATCATGGATGTAGAAATGTATGTATTAACGCCTTACCCATCACCCCCCACCCATTCACTCACCCATTACCCATCACCCCCCACCCATTCACTCACCCATTACCCATCACCCCCCACCCATTCACTCACCCATTACCCATCACCACACACCCATTCACTCACCCATTACCCATCACCTCCCACCTATTCCCTCACCCATCACCCATCACCCCCACCCATTCACTCACCCATCACCCCACACCCATTACCCATCACCCCACCCATTCACTCACCCATTACCCATCACCCTACATCAAGGTTTCCTCAATTAGAGAGAACTGCAACTCCGAAATGCCAGGGGTCGCTGGCAGTTTTAACTCACAATTTGGTGAAAAGTTGGTCAACTTGAAAGAAAAATATGGGCTTACTCCACTGCACTTAAAACACAAAAGTATAATATTAAGAACGATTTTCTTCTATATGTATATTGTATAGAAGCCTGATTCTGTAAAACATTGTATATAACCAAATAACCAAGGAGGTTATAGTTGAGGAGGCGAGGTAAATGCTACTCTATGATATTATATAGTCAATAACGTATGTTTAGAAGTTATCTATACCTAGGCAGTCATATGTTCCTGTTATTATTATGTATCAATCAGATAGAAAGCCTGGAAGTGCAATGAGTCGACGCGTGAAGTGGCAATGTTTTGATTCAATCTCCCCGCCACAATCTCCCCGCCCACCACTCCCCGCCGCGGCACGTCGCCTCCACAATTATAACCTACATTGTCGCAGCAACAAGCCGATTTCGGCATTCTTTATTCTTCGTTTTTCCAAGGAATTGCTTATTGTATTTTGACAAGCGTTTGCCAGACGCAGCAGTACTGTCTTAGAAAACAGTGTGAACATCGCCCAAATTTTACATACCACAATATACATGTAAAAAATATATTAAGCTTTGATACTCGAGGCGAGTAATTTGCATTAAATTGCTATTATAGAACGTTCCATCGTAATGCATGTCATCCATATAATTAGTAGAACAACAGAAGAACTATATTTTTTGGTACTCAGATGCGGTGCATCAATGTTTATCGCGAAATTAATTTATGAAAAATATTAGTCGCGGAGCCAAAACACAGTAGACCAACCTTTGAGTTAAAACTGCCAGCGACCACTGGCATTTCTCGAGTTTCAGATCATTGGAATTCTCGCAACCCACATTTTTTTTCACAATTCTCGCTAATAGGCTGCTAAAAAAAAGAAGAAACAAAAAGTGATCGGATCATCTCATAAGTGGGCTTAAAAGTTGCCCCTGGTCTAGCTGGTTCCAAAACTGTGCCATATGATGGGATTGGGGCACGGGGGGCGGCACCTATCGCGGACACACAGACACACACACACACACACACACACACACTTTCGCTTATATTATTACTAGCCGCAAAGCCGCCCTCCGGGCGGACTTCTTGGCTAGCTCCTGCGGAGGGCTATTGGTGGGCCTTCGGCCCACCACCTGTGTTTGGTGGGCCTTCGGCCCACCAAACACAGCTTTCTGGAGAGTGTGTTTGGTGGGCCTTCGGCCCACCAAACACAGACTCTCCAGATAGCCCCTTCTAACTTTCCTGAAATCATGGATGTAGAAATGTATGTATTAACGCCTTACCCATCACCTCCCACCCATTCATTCACCCATTACCCATCACGCCCCACCCATTCACTCACCCATTACCCATCACCACACACCCATTCACTCACCCATCACCCATCACCTCCCACCTATTCCCTCACCCATCACCCATCTCCCCCCACCCATTCACTCACCCATCACCCCACACCCATAATCCATCACCCCACCCATTCACTCACCCATTACCCATCACCCTACATCAAGGTTTCCTCAATTCTCGCAACCCACATTTTTTTTCACAATTCTCGCTAATAGGCTGCTAAAGAAAGAAGAAGAAAAAAAGTGATCGGATCATCTCATAAGTGGGCTTAAAAGTTGCCCCTGGTCGAGCTGGTTCCAAAACTGTGCCATATGATGGGATTGGGGCACGGGGGGCGGCACCTATCGCGGACACACACACACACACACACACACACACTTTCGCTTATACTATTATAGATAATCTTTAGTTGAGGTTAAAATTTCTGTGTTCAAGATTAATTATACGATAATTGCAAATGATTTGTGAGCATGATTTAGAATAAAGAAAATAATTTGTGCCAGACAAAGAGAGAGAGAGAGAGAGAGAGAGAGAGAGAGAGAGAGAGAGAGAGAGAGAGAGAGAGAGAGAGAGAGAGAGAGAGAGAGAGAGAGAGAGAGAGAGAGAGAGAGAGAGAGAGAGAGTCAGACAGACATATAAATAGATAGAAAGATAGATTGACAGAGAAACCTAAAAGACAGATTGAATCAGTCAGAAAACCAGAAAGACAGACTGACAAACAGACAAATGACTCCTTATAATAGTCCACCGAGTGATTATGTTACCTGTCCTGCAGGTGAACGTGTGGGACTACCCGTTGACGCAGAGCGCCGTGCAAGAGATGGCCGAGTGCAGAGAAGACCTCCAAGGTAACTACATTTCGTGGGTGGGCGGCTGGACACTCAACAACATCACCGAGTACTATGTTCCTCTTACACACTTCTGCAACCATACCCAAGACGCCATTTACTTTTGGTTTCCTGAACTGCCACGACAATTTGCGTTTTATATCTGCGAAGCCTTAGGTACACACCTGCCTATGCCCAAAACCATGGATGAAGTGTACTTTTGGTTCAATCTTTCATCCAAGACCTGGCCCGACGAGCCGGCCCGCTGCAGAGACAACTTTTGGACCTCACTCATTGACATAGATGAAGAAAACACGTGGGTTACTCATTATGACAATGCCCTAGTCCCTTATGCGGCCTGGAAGGATGGAGAACCAAATGGCATATTTTACGAAAACTGCGTTAAAATTGAGCCCATTGGTTTGGCGGACATAAACTGCGTCACGAACATCAGGTGCTCGATATGTGAGTTTAAACAGCTACAAGTTTTCTCATTTCTGGGAACTTGTGAACAGGAGCTGCGAAACATTCACTTTATCGCCTATCAGGAGAAAATGGGCAGCCTGCTTTTCAAAGGTTACGGAGAGTACCACATCAGGAAGGAAGGCCAGCAGTGGGTGTGGGTCAACGTCGTCAAGAACACGACCCTGGCCAGGCTGGAATTAAACGCTCCGATGGGCATGCCAATGGGGCGGCGCGTTTGGCACCTGGAAACTAAAGTTTGTGATCAGATGGACGGACCGCGCATACTGGCCCTCACTCCCTGCGAGGACGGCAGCTACACGTGCAATGACGCCACCTGCATCCCGCATGAGAACCGGTGTGACCTTAAGTACGACTGCCAAGACCACAGCGACGAAGAGGATTGTGACCTCATCACCAAGCCGGTAAACTATAAACAAGATCTACCCCCGAGACCAAACAGCAGGCAAGGATTCGGAAGTTTACCTATGGCTCTCCAGATTACAATAGAAACTGCAACCATCGAAACAACAAAGATGACAATGCAGCTGACTTACGAGATGAAGATGCTTTGGTATGACAACCGCCTCACTTTCCTCAATTTAAAGGCTAATGACAGTCTTAACAGGGTGACCCATAGCAGCATGGTAACCCTCTGGACACCCGCCATTGGATTCATCAATACAGGTAATCATCAGCACACAGTGGTGGACATTGAAACCTCCTTGCACCTGCAACAGCTTCAACTCTCCAAACAAAGGGACCCCGCCGCCCCCGGGGAGGTGGATCTATACCCAGGAGAGGACAATCAACTCGTGTTGTCCAGGAAGTACAACACTATTTTTGTGTGTGACTTTGACCTGTCGCTGTACCCGTTCGACTTCCAACACTGCGATATGCACCTAAGGATGCTCGCTGCCTCTAGTAACTACCTTGCTTTCAATGATAACGCAACCTCTGCCATGTACGTCGGGAGCGAGCTGTTGCTCGAATACCACTTGGGACAGCCCACGCTGCTCTATGACCATAGCGGGGAATATAGTGAGGCTAAGGTGCGCATCCCTCTGAAGCGGCGTGCAGGTTACGCCATTCTGAACATCTACACACCTTCCCTCATCCTTCTGGTCATCAGCTACGTCAGTCTTTTCTTCCGTCCACACATTTTCGAGGTGCGAGTGATGACCACCCTCACGGCCCTGCTGGTCATGGCAACGCTTTTCACGCAGGTGTCTGCCTCGCTGCCAAGGACATCCTATTTCAAAATGGTGGATCTTTGGCTTCTCTTCTGTATCGTCATGAGTTTCTTGGTTATCATCTTCCACACTATCATTGACAACTCCCTGGGTGACAATATAAGCGGTGTGGTCGAAACTCCGTTCCATCCAACCAAAATTAAGGTGAAGCCCTTTACATCAGCCCCAAACACTCCGCCTCACGCACTCAGGAGCTATGAGAAAATCAGTGTCACCACCGCTGGCTATGTCTCCATCGCCAGGTACTCAATGTTCATCCTGTTTGCCATTTTCAACGTGATTTACTGGAGCTACATCTTCGGGTAGGTGTGGATGACTCAGCGTCTTAACGAGGACGAATGTGTGGGTTTTACATCCTCTAAAACGCTGTTTGTCATGTCTCATGGTCACCAAATAATCCTCTCAGATGTATTGTCCTTATGAAAACACATATCAATATCTCCCATTTATGTATGGAAATTCAACATCTTGGCTGGAGAACACGAGCATATGTATTCACAAGTGTCTCTTTAGTTTCATTAAGAGACAAACATGCATTGTCAATAAAAAATTAAGGCATTGTGAATGTATTTATCCACCTTCTTGGGTTCACTTGTTGTGAGGTGCTGCTGAGGCCAAATTTGAGTTAACTTGCCAGGTCAAAATTTCAGCACAGATAGAACTTGCATAATATAATGCATTAGTTCTACGTTATGATGCCTAGAAGATAATTACCTAACCACATACGAATAGAGGGACGCCACGCGGTCAATGGATTAAGCAAACAAGTGAGTATGTGTCTGACGCATGAGTCCGGCATCGATCGACAATCCATAATGGCGGTCAGTAGGTCTAAGTAAGGAGGTATATGGGAATACATACATGGCAAACTGATCGACCACTTGTACAACTTGAATGACCTTTACGATGATACATAACGTAACCTGACCTAAACCTAACATTTAGTGGAGTGTTTATGAGGATGAAACCCACCTCTTAAAATGTTTTTGGTCTAAAATTCTGAATGATTTAATTGTTCAAAATTCATCCAAACTATAAATAGTGGTTAGTATTCTTTGCTTTAAGTGAAATTCCCCTGAATTTAATTTTTAGTAACAGCCTTGCAATCAATCAATCATTGGGGGCATACGCCGGGGGGCGCGTCGCCTCGCCCACCCTACGACGCCTCTCCCGGGGGTCACCACGCGCGAGTCCCCATGCAAGCTCCTTTCCCATACCAAGCAGCTCTCGACAAGAAACATCAACTTGCCCCAGCCACGAGCCTTGTGGGCACCCCCTTGGCCTCCTCCACGCCGGACTGTCTCTTACAGATACATCCCGATGGGAAGGATCGGTTTCAGGGTAGCGTGCCACATGCCCATATAGCCGAAGTTGGCGCTGACGGACTATGCAGGTAATAGGCCTTGATTCAGTCTCACGGTGCAATCGCTGATTTGACACTTAATCATCACAGCGATACCCCATGATTCTGCGAAGACACTTAGGGCCAGATTGTTAAATGTCACCTTTCCCTTCCCATGACGGTACCACACGACTAGTTCTCAGCGCTACACGGGGACCCAGGGTAACGTTGAATCCTTCCGTGTCTTTTCCCTTGGTGTAGTCCCGTCACGGTAAGGTTGGTATGCTGGAAGGAGTATTATTAGTACTGCAGATAGGTGAAAGTATTGTGGGTTTGATGAAACAAGCATGGAATTTGGTCCGCAGGTAAACTATGCCTCAGTGGTGATTTTTTTATTTAGGGCCATCTCAAATTCAACCTGTGACAAAAATGGCGGCCATTTTCAAGATGGACGCCATCGCTTATTTGAAATTCTTTGATATTGTAGGTTAAATCAATTCTAGGGGTGTGAATGTTTTTCCTTTGTATTATAAATCATACATCAGTAATTTTACTGTCCACATAACAGTTGAAATGGCAAATAATTACTAGTTTGAGCTAAAAAATAAGAATTATCATTTTTACGTCATGTTACGATTTTGAAATCAGGACCACTTCGTCAAGTGCGTCAAACAACCCAGAATTATTTCTTCTGTGTTTGTAGGTAGCAGAGGTACACACAATAGCTTATTATAGTCTAATTGCAAGTCAATAGGATGGAAATTGTGTCCAAATAGTAATGAACTGTTCTCTGTGAGCCGCGTCACTCAGAGCACTGTCCACCGCACTGACAAAGAGCTGTACACTGAAGAGCCGCCTTCTGGCATTTGCAGCGTCCTCTGCAGCCGTTCTTGCAGCCACATCGCAAGAGTTCCCTGCAAGCTTCTGATGCTTCTGGTAGGGTCGTCCAGGTTATACTCCATCCACCACCAGGCTTCTTGTTCCAGCCCCATTCACTTGGTGACGGAAGCTCTGGAGCAGGGGTCATCATTTGGGCCCAACAGTGACCAGCCTGGTAGACAGCTCTCTTGGTGTGTTGGATGAGCGCAGCCTGTGTAGGAGGCAGACCCTCAATAGCTCTGCCTTTCTTGCTGAACAGCTGTTTCCTTGCCTGGTTCACACCCTCCTCTGTGCTGGTGCGATCGTACAGCAGGACCACAAATCGCTCCAGTGGTTGCATCCACTCGTCAATGGCACGTGGGTCTGGCATGGCACCCAAGGCGCAGAATGCTGGTGTGACGTCTCCATAGGTGGTCCAGGTGTCCCATGCAGTCTTCTTGCCCCTGCCGCCAAAACAGGACACCGTGTCACATCCAGTGAAGGCGTGGAACATCGGCAAGGCCACACATCGGTCAGGACCAAGAGCTTTGGCGATCTCATGAGCAGCGATGAACCTGAAGCTCTTCCCAGCTCCAAAGGCAATCCACAGTTCAGAGATGTTGAGGCGATTGGCTGATGCTATGGCCAGGACTACCACGTCTGTATCAACTGTGCGTATTGACACTTTGCTTTACCCCTGTTGTACGGCATCCTGTAGGTGCAGGAGGATACGAGTGTCAGCCTCCTCATGCGTGCATGGCGCTAGAGCTGACACGTCCTGGCGATTGGAGCAAAGAACGCCAGTGCCTTGTGTGGTGATGAGATGTTTGTTGGTGTCAATGTCTGCCACGTTAGAAGCCAGGAAGGAGAACAGCTCCGTCTTGTTGTCGTTGATGCGGAGAAACTCTTGCCAGTTTCCAGGAACTGCACTTGATGGCTCGACTCGTCTCCTAACTCCCTTTCCTCTCTTGCTGCGAGTGTCCGCCTTCAAGCTGTCTGCCATGTACAGATCCAGACAATGTCTAGTCTGTCTACATGCTGAAGCTGGGATGTGACATACGGCACGAAGACATCAGTGGCATAACCTTGGAATGTCTTTGCAGTCCCTGGTCGCAGCATGTTGATGATGGCAGCACCATCCAGAATGTTGACCTGTACTCTGGGGGTGGAGAGATCCTCTTTCACTGGAACAAGGTTTTCCAGGCAGGGCATCAAGTCAGACTTGGTTCCAGTTCTCAGGCCACCCATCTGAGACAGAGACGGTGGACAGGCCTGGTTTTCGTGCTGAAAGAACTCGTCCAAATCACCATGGCGTATCTGGGAGGCAATGTACAGCCTGGAGAAGAGCGAACAGTCGTTCTTCAGGGATGACATCTGTAGCAGTTTCCTTGACTTCTCTCTGACTGGTGGGCGGCTGAAAAGATGGAGGTTGTTCCGCTTGATGGGATCTGTGATAGGCACTGTCTGGTTCACAAGCCTCTCTTCAACATATGTCTCATACTGCTCGAGTCCAAGTTTCTCCATCTGCCGCACTGTGTCTGCCACTGCTGTGTCCACAACGTCTCTGCTGTTCAGGACAAGGAGATCACTGCTGTATTCAGCGAACGGATTCCCCATCTCTTCCATGGCTCGGCTCAGTGATCGCACATCTTGTGCAAATGCCATCTGTGCATGTCTCTTCTGTTCATGGTGACGTCCATCTGTGTCCTGCCTCTTCTCGGTTGATCCCTCGAATTCCTGAATTAAACGAGCCATCTCGGGACCAGATACCATCCAGCGACGAAGAGTTGCAGGGTTCTCCGTCAGGCCCACAGCACCGCCGTCTCCCTTCACGGAAGCATTGTTCTGCTCATGGGCCTGGTCAATAGCAACAGCAGAGAATGCACGCTTTGACTTCTTGACGACAAAGTTCCCCTTCAGAAACTCAGCATAGACATCGGGATGGAGCTGCTTCAGTGACACCATGTCTCGTAGGTGGATCGGCACCCATCTCGAGTAGTGTGTATGGTCCAGGGCGAAGAACCAAGGGACGATCTTAGACAGGGCCTCTAGACTAGGGCCTCAGCAGCAGGAAGTCGGCCTCACGTATCGCTCTCACGTATACCATCACAGCCAGCTCCAGCTGCAGGATGAAGTACCAGAATTGGAATTGAGGACATGCATCGGACCTTGCATCACACCAGTCTTCAAATGGCACCACTTCACTTGCATCTTCCAAGGTCTGGATGTACTCCCTGTAGGCACTCTGCTGAAGTAGATACAGGCTACTGGCTGTGACTTGGTGAGCCCGTCTTGTGCGTGTCACGTGGGATGCTTTTAGAAACGAATCTGCTGTTCCACTGGTAGCATCCCCGGCCTGAACGAGTGCTCCTGTCCAGCCGCTGCCCTCCAGAAGATCTCCAAGGACCTTGAGGGACGCCATCTCGATGTGTAAGCCACCAAACATCACTACGAATCGATCCTCGCCATAACTTGCAGGCCAGCTCCATTGGATCTACTTTGCCAGAGTGTAGAGTGGCTGGTCACATGTGAGGACTGGGATCTGGCCAGGGTTCAGGACATCAACTGCCGTCTTCACGATGTCCATCGAGTGGCGGATCATGGCTACGGATTTTGCCTCGTCATGGAAAAGGGGTAGCAAGGACGTGAGAGCCACATTTATGTCTTCTGGTGGTCGTGCTGCTTGCTGGCTTGCATGGTATGCAGCCCAGGAGATCATCTCATCCTCCTTCAGGGTGCCAGAGTCCACCACCTGCTTCAGGTGCTCCAGCCAGCTGTAAAGCAGAAAATAACATAATTTTTTAAACATGTAAATGTATGTACATGTGGTAATTTGTGCTTGATTTGTAAATAAAGTGGGATAATGTTTAATGAATAATGTGAAACCTACCGATATTCCTTCCGCAAGGCTTGAGGTATGAGCTGACAGTCTGCTCGGTTTGGACCTTCTTGCTTTGGCACCGGTGGGTGTTGCCTTGGAAGAGCAACAGGAGGTACATTGGTGTAGGTCTCGGGGAGAGATGCTGACATCTTCTTGGCACCAGCAGCATCACGATGGGTGTGGGCAACAGCCCGAGAAGCTCCACTGAAGTAGTTGTCTGGGTGTTGGAATATTCCAGCGATATTCCAGCGATATTCCAGTTTCATGGAATGAGTCGTGCGCACTGGTTGAGCTGGGGTTGTGGTCAATGTTATCAACTGCAGCAGTCGTGAAGAGACCACCTTTCAGCTCAGGAGGACAAACTGCTTTCTCCATCTTGTAATAATGGCAGATCTTGTCGCCAAGCTCAGTTGAGATGGCCAGCACCCGGTCATAGGAAATACTCAGTCCCAGATCATACAAACGGTCCACCAGTTCACGCTTGCGAGTCTTCGTGTGGACCATCACACCCAAGTAGATGGACAGAGGTGTTTCCCTTTTCCTTGGTTGTGCCTTGTTGTACATGGGGCCTGCTGATTCTCCCGACGTCGTACCATGCTGTTGGACATCAGTAGCTGGGAAATCGTGAGCACTGGCTGGGGCATTGTTGAAGAGCTTGATTGTGCCTTGATGTTTGGCCCATTCAACACCATAGCAACTAACGCTAACAGAGACACTGGAACAGAATCTTCCTGGCTGTTGCGTTCAAAGGAACCACCAAACTGGTTTTTCATCTTGAACATGTCTCACCTCACTATGTTCGCAGCCCTGGCAAGATGAACAGCATCACCATCAGCATCATGCTCACATGCTTTCCTCAGTGCTTGTCCAACATCTTCGTGTGAAATGAGGACTACATCTCGGCCATGCTTGTAAGCTTCCATGTCTGAAAAGTAGGCCAGTACTCTCTTTTTGAGGTCAGTGGAGTGGACGCGTCCTGCAACATCAGTTCCAAGTTGTTCTAGCCTTGTTGTGTACAGATCGACCAGGTCGCTGAGTTTGAAGATGGGTGCAACTAGACTGTCCATGCGAGTATCTTCAATATAAGATACCAGCTCAGCAAATGCAAGGCCATGATTCATTTTGTCCACACCAGACTCTTTATATGTTTTTGTTTCTCTAGCTCTGTTGTACAAAGAGAGCAAGCATGGCAGATGATACCGGGCTTCTTGTGCAATCAAGTCTCCTGCACTCAGTTTGGCCAGTAGGGATTTGTTCTGAAATTTCATTGCAGCCTTCCTGACATTGATATCAAGCCCAAATGTTGATGCTTTTCGAGTCAAAGACTCCCCATCTGGTGCAGGTTTGTCACAGAAGAAGCATGTTTCGGCGGAAGCACTTTTCTTACCAGCACTCTTGCGGGTGAACTTCTTTGAGCTATCAGCAGAGTCATCAGCAGCATCTTCTGGGGGTTTCTTACGCTTCTCTGCACGCTGTAGTTTTGTTCTGTTGTAGAGGAGCCTACATGAGTCGTGCCACTTGGCCTTGTGCCGCTGTAGTGTTTCTTCAATGCCATTCCCATCATCAAGCCTTGAAAGATTGATTGATGTGGGCAAACAGCCAATCCTGTCAAAACCTACAAGAAGCTCAGCAATTGTCTTGTACCCTGCTCCCTGTGTGGC
>JACEEZ010003859.1:119272-154272 GCA_016584305.1 Chionoecetes opilio
AAAAAAGTGTCTTCCTGACAAAGAACGCACTTGCTCCAGTCAGTTTCTAGACCCTGTGTTGATGTCCCGGGCTGTAGGGGATCCACCACCTTGTAAACTTTGGCCATTGTCACACCTGAAAGCAGAAGAATATGGTCAAAATATGTGAAAGTGATTAAATTAGCTGGAGTCTATATTAAATGAACATCACAGTCTAACAAAAACCTGCATTCCTGAATCCAAGGCCATAATTCACAAGCCATCATGTGAGCCTTCTGGCTCCAAATAATATTAAAAATGTATTTTATTCTAATTATCTTGTGACTAATACCACATCTATTGTACCCAAAACAATTACATATGCCACTAGAGTAGAAAAACTAGAGAGAGAAAAAAAAGTAGAGGAAAAACATAAAAGAGTGCACAGAGCACCATTGCTATGGCGGGTACAACATTCGAGAAGATATTTTGGCAGCCATTTTGTAAAATGGCAGGCACTCCCCTCATGGAATGAATCTGGAATGGCCCTATAGCCAAATATCTTCCCAAGCACCTTTTTTAATTGTTTGCCAAATTTCATACTTGTTTCACCAAACCCACAATTCTTCCAAATAGTTCACCTATCTGCAGTACTATATGTCACGCCTGTACTGTGTAACAATGTATCTCCTTCAGAAAAATCAGTGAAACTTGGTTGGGAAATAATAGTTAGTGTCTCAAAAACCAGGGAAGTGAGTCGTGACTGAATTAATACGAAAGTACGAAAACAAGTGTGTCCCGCCCCGCCCCGCTCCACCCCGCATTTTCCAGCGCGCCTGCCAGACGCCGAGTACATCGCTCTGCCCAGCCCGCCCGTATCGCCCGGTGAGATTACAAACCACTCTTTTTATTACGCACAAAGGTTAATTTCGTCAATAAACAAGTAAAAAGTAACACAAAGTCACTGAAATGTCTTTATCTTATCCAATAATGGGATGAAAAGTACAGAGGAGATCAGCGCCCGCGAAGGGAATGGTGAAGACATGATCTGTGCTTGGTCTTCGTTTTTTCACCTTCACCGCGATGCGACGATATCCGTCGCGGCTCAAAACAGTTTTGACGGTACCAATTACTTTGACGAAGTACACTCTTCACCGAAGAGGACATTTGACAATCTGGCCCTTATTATCAAAGGTATCGATCGATTCGTCTCTTCAAGTTGCTATTTAGTGTCCATGTCTCACAACCATAGAGTAAGACAGGGATCACAAGTGACTTGAAGATCCGGATCTTTGTCCTCCTGCACAGGTACCGACAACGCCAAATACTCCTGCTGAGCGAGTCCATAACACCGTGGGCTATGCCAATCCACCGTAAGACTTCTTGACGTGACCCGCCGTCATTATGGACTGCGCTACCAAGGTATGTAAATCTTTCCAAGAGCTCAATGTCCTCGCCGCACGTATGAACAGACTGTACTGTTTCATCTAGTAAGCCTCCAAACACCTGGACCTTGGTCTTAAGCAGGAGACCTCAAGTCCCAAAGGCTTTGCCTCCTCATGCAGCGCCTCGAGAGCCATCACCAGGACCTCCAGCGACTCAGCAAAGATTACTGCATCATCGGCAAAAACAAGATCAATGATCTTGGTGTTGCCGAGGGATGCTCCACAATCACTTTGGTCTACAACTTTGCCCAATACCCAGTCCATACAATGTTGAAAAGTGATGGGGCAAGAACGTACCCTTGCCTCACTCCTGTATTAACAGGAAAGAAGTTACACCTCCCCCACACTTCACAGCACCCGCAGTCCCAGAATACAGACCAGTTATCAAACCAATAGTCCTTGCAGGAATCCTGCGAATTCGCAGAAGATCCAGAGTGACTCACGATGCACTGAGTCAAACGCCTTCTTGAGATCAGCATAGGCTGCAAGCATCCCCTTTCGAAACTCACGTCGGCGTTCCACCAGAACACGAAGCGCTAGGATACGGTCCGTTGTTGACTTACCAGGCGTGAACCCAGACTGCTGAGGTCTCTGATGCTACAGCAGATGACTGCTGATCCGTGTCAGCAGCAATAGATGTGCAAGCACCTTGCCTGGCACGCTGAACAGTGTAATACCGCGGTAATTGTTGCAGTCTTGACGGTCCCCTTTCCCTTTCCAGATAGGGACGACCAGCCCCCTTTTCCAGTCAGGAGGAATGGTACCTGATTGCCACACACACGGCAGTCAGGACAGCATGCAACCCGCGGATCATGGCCTCACCCCCAGCTTTGAGGAGCTCCGCACTGATATTACAAATACCAGCTGTCTTTTTACCCCTTAACTTTGCTACAGCCTCTCTGACTTCGTCAAGAGAGGGTGCGGTTTCGTCAATGGGAGGATCGGCATCCATTGCCTGTAACCCAGTGGTGTGAAGCTGCTCAGTTAGAGGGTCCACCGTGAACAACTGTCCAAAGTACTCAGCCCAACGAGCCATCTGCCCATCCATGCCCGACATGTAACAGCCTGCCCATCCATGTAACAGCCTTGCAGTGTCATATAATTATCTTCATGAGATGGGGAGGGGAGGTTGATAAAATGTTAGGGGCCATGACTGAGTGCTCTCCTCCTATATACGCAATGTTACGTACAACAAATAATCATTCGCCGATAGACTACTGTACCATCATAAGACCCTTGAATGTTACCTATTTATCAACACGGTATTTGGTAATTTCGCACACACCAAAAGGTAATTTCGCCCAAAGGCAATTCGAAGCACGCTGGAGGCATTTCGCCCACATTACATTACAGTTGTAATATTAAGAGGATAAATATAGAAGAGGAACACAAGAACTTGCTTTGGTAAAATTCTAGAGTCTTTTCCCGCCTTTATTAGTTTTTTTTTTCTCTTTCCAGACCTGCACAGATCCCTTCAGATACCTCTAAAGCTTAATTATAAAGTGGGGGAGATATGCCCCACTGCACCCCCCCCTAAATGACCCTCCTGGACCCCTAATAAATATTATATGGTTAACATTACTAACCTAACCTAATGTAACCTAACCTAATCTCACTAATAACCTCTTAGCGGGACCCTCCCCAAAATAATTAGCTACTAACCTAACCTCAATATAATCTAACCTAACCTGGTCAAATTCTTGTTCTTTCCCGCCCTTAGGTCTCGCTAGGAGGTTATTGGTAAGGTTAGGTAAGGTTATAGTGATGTTAGGTTAGTACATAGACCACTGTAAATCTACTGTAAATAAATGGTCCACAATTTTCCCGCTTGACGATGTTATTTATTTACTTATATATTTCATTTTCTGATAAATGAATTAGAACCATGCATAAATTAGCATTAACTAAATAAATAAAATCATCAATCGGGTAATTTTCCCGATTGATTAGGTTATTTATTTAGTTAACGCTAATTTATACATGGTGCTAATAGACTCCCTTACTGAGCTCGATCTGTCATCTGGTGGCCGTCTGGGAACTACACGCGGAGCTAGAATACCGGGTCAAGGAGGTCTGGCTAGTCTTATTTGCCATTATTCCCTACCAAACCAGCTACAATTAAGTGTTGACATGGTCAACATAGGTTATCGCAAAGGAAATATAAGGGTTTTACATTATTCATGGGGATATAATGAGGATTGTTGGCAAAATATACGTATTCGACCATATGTCCTACAACACTCTATGCAATGATTTAGAGGAATGCATCAGGTCGGGTGTATGGGTAAATATTGCCTTCATGTATGCAAAGAGAAGGTAAACGAACCAAATAATGGTGACATGACTTCAATTTTGTGCAATCAATCGTGATAGATATTGATTATTTCGCCATTCAACATTTCTTTCTGGTACACTGCCAAACGTACGACGGTCCGATGCATTTTATAAACAAACACCAGAGTGTTGTGCGAAATATTATCAATTCGCGAAATCCTGTAGACCCCTCCATTCATCGCTCTTATTTCACTGGTTTTACAGGTTAACTGCTGCCCTGATACATGTTACAGGCAACATCGACTCACTAGCTTCCCATGAGAACACTTACAAGTAATAATAATTACTCAAAAGCTTAAAATATCCACGTTCAAAACAGTCAGGTTGTGGGAACAGGAGTATGGTTTTTATCATGTATTATTTTATCAACTATTATTACTTGTAAGTGTTCTCATGTAAAGCTAGTGACTCGATGTTGCCTGTAACGTGTATCGGGGCAGCAGTTAAGCTGTAAAATTTGTGAAATAAGATAGATGAATGGAGGAGTCTACAGGATTTCGCACTGACATGATTTCGCCAACAGCGGCGAACGATAACACGTTATCATCCGCCTTACCTGTCTTCCTGAACCTACCACGCCTGTGATAGCCTCATAGGACATCACCAGGGCTCATATGTTTCCACAACGGATCCTCGCAGCGCTAAACAACACCAAGAGTGAACATGACGAGGTATGTCTGTGCTGTGGCTGATTGCAAGTCAAATTCAACCTTCAACACAGACCAACACCCATTCATGAAAAATGTGAAAGGATGGGCCAGTTTTCCACCTACTAAAAAAAATGGGAAACGACGTAGGTTGTGGGAGAGAAGGTGTAGAAGAGGTGAAGAATGGAGAGCAACAAGGAACAATGCTGTGTGCTCAAGACATTTCATTGTTTGGGAAAACAATAGACCATCTCGACCATCCAGGTTGGATGCATCCAGGGCTGGATCCAGTTGCATCCAGCCCTGAGGAGGGCATCCAGTTGCATCCAGGGCTGGGCGAGAACCGGTTCTGGAACCGGTTCCGACGGTTCCGCCACGACTGGCTGGAAACCGGTTCCGATTCTGAAACCGGTTCCGCCTTAACGGTTCCTCAGTAATCTACATGACTTGACGGTAGCTATCAGTGGCGTACCCAGAAATTTGAAAAGTGCGGGGCAAAACAAAACAAACGGTTATACAAAAGTCGTGTTTTCACGGAAATAAGGCGAAGAAATTATTTTTTGTGTGTGGATTAGGTACCGTAGATAACAGTGAAGTCGCCAGTTCAACGTTTCTTTGTTATTTACAGACGTGTGGTGGCGTTAATACTTACATTTGTACATCCATGATTTCAGGAAAGTTAGAAGGAACTATTTGGAAAGTCTGTGTCATTTTGTGTCTTCATCTGTGTCATATTAGGGCTATAAATGAACAAATTACAAAAATAAAACCGAGTGGCGACCTCACTATACCTACTACAGTAAAGTCGCCAGCTAGTATTTTAACCCAACAGTTGAATCGCTAAAACAAGTCTCTATATATATTAGCTGCGGAAGATGCTTGGATATATAAAAATTCCTCTGCCAACGTGAAAATAAATTCTATTCAAGTTTGAAAGATCTGGCAAGTCTGTGTCCTGCCGCCCGAAAGGCTACTGTTTACTGTCTGTCATCGCGCGAAGAAAAACGTAAGAAGCAAAATGCGCAACAGTTATATTTGCACATACAAAGCATAAAACAACGCTGAAACAGGGTAGATTATACAGTCATGACATAAACTACTGTGTAACATCTTCAGTGGCACATAAAAATCAGTAGTGATGCTATAATTCGTAATATTTGGCGCCTGGCGACTTCACTGCAGGTGGCGACTTCACTGTTATCTACGGTAGGTATTTTGAATGAACATTCAACATACTTATGCAAAGAAAAAATGAGTCTGGACGAATACTTTAATATTAATAAGCTACACTCCTTGCACTGGCAAGGATAAAAAAAAATCGTTTAAAAAATGTTTTTCGTTCGATGAATATATTTATTTATTATTATTTATTCTTTGCAAAAGGGGGGGGGGGCATGGCCGCATGCCCCCCCCCCCCATGCCATGCCATGAAATGTGGACAACTGGTAGAGACGAAATGTGGACAACTGGTAGAGACGAAATGTGGACAACTGGTAGAGACGAAATGTGGACAACTGATATTACAGCCGGCCACACACACACCGGCGCGGCCTGTCCGGCCGACAAAAAGTGGCGAGGCATCGTTCGCCGGACGAGACCCACACACACACCGGCCGCCTCATGAAAATATACAGTACACGTCGGACCACCGTGGTGACAACATGAATCCGCTGTCCGAAAATGACTTGTTGGTGATGGCTGCATGTGCAGCCATATATAATACCTATATTTAATACGTCATACTATATATAATGCGTCATATATAACACCTATATTATCATTAATACAATTATAACTGGTACAATTAGTCATTATCTGGCCGAGCGAGGGGCGGGCCGAGCCGGAAGGCACCCACACACACGCAGGCGGCAGGCCGCGCCGGACGGAAGTTTCAAGCGTCGACTGATTTTCATCCGGCCGCTGCGACAGGCCCCGCCGGATGAAAAACACCCACACACACACACCGGCCGCCTCTAGCCACGCCCCTTTTCGTCGGCCGGACAGGCCACGCCGGTGTGTGTGTGGCCGGCTGTAATACGACGAAATGTGGACAACGTGAACGGCACAGGTGTTGTGTAACTTGGATACTTTTCTCAGGCAAATGAAGCTTGTATTTGTATTGATATAATATGACTCATAGGCAGTGGCGTACCGCAAAGACTAAATTATAATATAATATAATTATATATATATATATATATATATATATATATATATATATATATATATATATATATATATATATATATATATATATATATATATATATATATATAATATATATATATATATTATATATATATATATATATATATATATATATATATATTATATATATTATATATATATATAATTATATATAATAATATATATATATATATATATATATATATATATATATTATATATATATATATATATATATATATAATATATATATAATATATTTATATATTTATATATTATAAAATACTATAATTATATATATATATATATATAATATAATATATATATTTTTTTTTTTAGCTAATTTATATATTTTTTTTTTTATTTATATATGTACTTAATTTTATATATATATTATATATATTTATTGATTTTTTTATTTACTGATTTTTATTTATTTTTATATTTTTATTTATATATATATTTTAATTTTAAGTTTTTTGCATTTTTTTATTTACCATATTTTTTATTATTATTATTATTATTTTTATTACCGGAACCGGTTCCGGCCCGGTTCCAACGATTCCGAGAGTCTACGGAACCGGAACCTTCGGTCAGCTGCCAGTAAAATCTCGTACAGCAGCCGGCAGCAAATTTTATAACTATTTTATAATTCTGAATGAAAGCACGATCTACAAATGTTTACAATGTAATTGTATTCCATTTATTATACTGGACTTAAATCAAGCCATAAGTATTATATAATGATTGTTTCCTTGGAGAAGATTGTAGTTTTCAGGGGGTTTCATAGTTTTTTAATTACCGCTTATATATGAATTGTATGTAAACCGTAGCTCTGAGAAAAATACTGCGATTTCAAAACGCCAAATGAAAACGTGTAAGAAAAATAATCTAATGTAACCCGGTATTCTACAGTTTGCGTGGATAATAATCAGTGCGCGCCTCCGAAAAGGGAATGTTTACACGTATGACGCACCATGTTTATAACAAAATAATGTAGAATACCAACACTTACAATTGTAGTTAGTATTTCGTTGCGTAGCCCTTCCTCTTGATGACCCTTTGAAGGCGACGTGGTACACTGTCAGCAAAATTTTGAAGGAACTCAGGCTTAAATTCTTCCCAACACTTTCGGAGCTCCATTTCAAGCTTGGGGAGTGTAGAGGTGTCACGTGAGCGGAGTTTGCCTTTAATGATGGCCCAAAGATTTTCTATGGGTGATATATCGGGAGAATTACCTGGCCAGTCATCTATTCTCCCAATCTTGCAGTCATCAAGCCACTGTATCACATCTCGAGCTGTGTGGCAGGATGCTCCATCCTGTTGGAAAATCTGTGCCTGTGTCTTTTTAAAGCAGGCCTCCAGGTGGTCATTTAAAAGATCAAAATACACCACTTTGTTAACTGTTGTGTTCTTTGGGAAAATAACTAAGCTCCCAATACCATGAAAAGTAAAGCAACCCCAAACCATTAAATTGGGAGGGTGTTTTGTGGTCTTTCGTGTGTAGCGCGGCTCGGTGGGGTCTGACCCGGGGCGACGGTACACTTTTGCTGGTCCTCCTCCACTCACACAAAATGTGCTTTCGTCACTCCACAGCACAGCCCGCCACTTGTCGAGAGGCCAATCTCTGTATTTCTTTGCAAAGTGAAGCCTTTTCTTCCTTTGGCGGTCATTTATCAGTGGCTTATTCCGCGCCCGGTAACACCTGTACCCAAGGTCACGTTTCAAAGTTTCCTGTACAGTACGAAGCGACACATTACCAAGAAGAGTATGATTTTCCTCCTTCAGTTTTCTGGCTGGAAGGCTAGGATTGGCATCAAGCTGTCGCCTTAACACGCTCCTGGTTCTATTACACGTTTTTTTTTTGTTTCCCAGGTTATTTTTTTGGGAGCGGGAGATTCACCTCTCCGCCAGCCTTAAATCGGCGGATCTAATTTTGCACTGTTCTAAGCTTTAGTCCTTTAAGCTTGCAAATTTCCTTATTATTGATCCCAGCCTTGTAAAGATCAATGATTGCTTGAATCGTTGTGCCAACCGTATGTTTTCCACCCATTATGTAATCCAGCAAAAACAGGCAAAAACACGGGATGTAGGTGAACGCTGCAGGCTATAAGTTCAAAATCATGCAAACTGTCAACCGCCTATGGAGGGAGGAGAGGGAGGGAAACCCTCCCTCCCACACACCGGTGAGTTTGCAAGATGATGTACGTCGCTGTCAGACATACGATTCATGCCTTCTGCATTTTTTTATAGCTTGGGAAGCAACTTTAAATCTGCGCGGTAAATCTCGATGAACGGATTCTGGCGTAAAGATCATCCGCGCAAGCCTGTAGCTCCGCGTGTAGTTCCCAGACGGCCACCAGATGACAGATCGAGCTCAGTAAGGGAGTCTATTCATTTATCAGAAAACGAAATATATAAGTAAATAAATAACATCGTCAAACGGGAAAACTACCCGATTGATGATTTTATTTATTTATTTAACGCTAATTTATGCATGGTTCTAATTCATTTATCAGAAAACGAAATATATCAATGGAAAGCTAATAAAATTGCGCTTATATTGATACCCTTCATGATAAAAGTTGACTCGCAAAGTTTTAAATGGCGGAGAATTGAAGTGAATGTTCATGCATATTTCTTCAGTCTCGTAATGGCATTTCTTTAGCGTGTTTTACTGTTTTTTATTTGATAATATTATAGAACAAACATTTACGAAGATTACAGTATATCATATATACTGATAAACCAGTCTATATGATAGTCCATAGACCACTATATTTCTTTGTCGGGCGGGCCGCGGGCAGCTATGCAGCCTGGCAATTTCAAAACATTGTCGCGTGAGCAGTCCAGAGATATAGTGGTCTATGGTTAGTAATATTATTTTGGGGGGTCCAGGCGGGGTTGGAGGGTCATCTCTCCCCCACTTTATGATTACGTTTTAGAGGTATCTGAAGGGATCTGTGAAAGTCTGGAGGAAGAAAAAAACACTAATAAGGGCGGGAAAGGACTCTAGAATTTGACCCTTGCTTTTTTTCACTTTTCACTCCTTTATTGTGCAACGTTTCGCCTACTCGCAGTTGGCATCAACAGGCTAAAAAAATATTCAGAATTCTGGTGTCAGTAAAACTCACAAGGATCCAACGGGGACGTTATAAAGAAGAGCAAAGTAAATGGTTCGGTCTTAGGATGAATACATACGGGGTGAGAGATCCTCATTCCAATTTTTGAAAGCTTGTTCATATCTTAATGGACCAGTAAGCAGCTAACTATTTTAATTCCATGAATTTTGCTCAGTTTTTCTTTCACAATTAAAATGATGACATGATTTTTTTTTTTCAATGTTTTTATGTTTTTCTTAAGTTGTAATTGCTCACTGTATATTTTTTATAATTAGAATTATGACAAGATTTTTCTCCAGTTTTAATGTTCCTATGTTTTTATTAGGTTTTAATATAGTTATTACTACATGATTTGTGCATTGAATAAATTGAATAATACTTGTGGGCGAACCAACTTAAGTGTGGCCGAACAAACTCTAGATTTGGGTGAAATGACTTGTGGGACTGTGGGCAAAAAGACCGTAAACCATCAACACGATAATATTACTGTGAAATATATACGAATCAGACAATTTTCAAGAAGAATCTGGTGCACCGTGTAAGCTTCCAACATCACTACCAGGGGTCGGCAACCTTTTCAGTGCAAGGGTCAGAGAAAGCTTCTAGGAGTAGCCTGCGGGCCGGAGTGCCAAAGAGAAACCAAAAGTGACAGTGTACAAAATTTTAAAGAAAAGCAGGCAAACCAGTAACTAGATTACAAGAAATTTATTGAAAACATGCAAATCATTGACTGCAGAAAACTGTTTGTAACAATATACAAAAAAATATAGAAAGCAGGCAAACCAGTGACTAGATTACAAGAAATTTATTGAAATACATGCAAATCAGTGACTGCAGAAAACAGTTTGTGACAATATACAAAAAAATTGTAGAAAAGCAGGCAAACCAGTGACTAGATTACTAGAAATTTATTGAAAAACATGCAAATCAGTGACTGCAGAAAACAGTTTTATCAAGAGACATGCAAATTAGTGGGATGCTTGGTGCTGTTTGCCATGGAAGTGATTCAATATCTGGATCGATTGATGAGGTAGACAGAGCGGAATGTCATTGAGGTGGCGGTCACTCAGCTGGGAGCGAATGCGAGACTTTGTATATTTCATTTTTGAAAAGAGTTGTTCACAACAGTAAGTGCTGCCAAACATGGCAACGATGCGTTTTACATGCTCAATGTAATTTGAAAATTTGTTAGAAGGGAGGACGAGGTCACGGAAGAAGGACAGTGGAGAAACGGTACGGTACTTTGCCTTCAGTTCGTCATTACACTGAAGCTCCACCAACTCCATCTGCAGGGGGGCAGGGGCTTCGTCCATAGGGAAGTCAAAGGGGGGAGGTGAACAGCTTGAAGCCCGGAGCCAGCGGCCTGACCCCTTTGTGAAAACAGGAGGCAAATTCCTCCCCCCAAAGAGGTGACAACACCAACACAAGTGTTCAGGTCCACGTCATCAGGTGCACAAGCCGCAATACGAGGAAAATGCATAAACTGACCAGCAGCCAGTTGAGCCTCCCACAAGCGCAGCTTTACCTCGAAGGCGGTGATGTGCGAATACATGTCTATGACTAGAATGTTTTTGCCTTGCAGCTTCACATTGAGGTCATTTAGGTGCGTACTGATATCTGTGAGCAGGGCCAGACGAGCAATCCATTGCGGGTTGGAAAAATGATCAGCACCGGGGAGATTCTTTTGACGGAGGAAGGTGGCGATCTCCTGCTGAAGGTCGCACACGCGGGACAGCATGGCTCCATGACTCAATCAGCGGACCTGACAGAAGTAAAGCAGGTCACCATAGTGTGCGTTGACTACGTCCGTTAGTGCCTGGAACTGGCGGTGGTTAAGGCTGCGGGAGAGGATGGAGTTGACAACCTTCACGACTACAGACATGACATCAGTAAGGTTGGCAGACTTTGAGCACTGGGACTCTTGGTGGATGATGCAGTGCACCTTGTGGATGGGCTGGGTGTGTCCGGTGGCCTCACAGTGACGCACTAGCAGTGAGGCGGCACCCTTCTTCTTTCCAGTCATTGCTGGGGCACCGTCGGTCGGCACGCACACGAGACGGGACAGTTCGAGGGAGTGTTGCTTCACACACTGAAGCACGGCGTCGAAGATGTCTTGCCCAGTGGTGGTGCCGTGCAATGGAACAAGCTGGAGAAACTCCTCATAAACCTGAAGGGCAGCAGTGACTCCACGAATGAAAATCGCCAGCTGGGCTGTGTCCTTCATGTCTGTGCTCTCATCAAGAGCGAGAGAGAAGGCATCGAAATTTGAGCAACAGGTCTTAAGCGAGTCGTTCACGCTGTCTGACATCTCCTCAATGCTACGACAAACAGTGCGGGGTGAAAGGCTCACACTTTCAAAGGCAGAACGCTTTTCAGGACAGAGGGAATCTATCACAACCATAATGCACTCCTTGATAAAGTCCCCGTCTGTGAATGGCTTCATCCGGCGAGCAAGGAGGCGGGAAACCTCATAGCTGGCGCGCGTCACTTTGTCAGCCTCAGTAGTCTGCTTACGGAAGAGTGAAGTGCTTTTCTGCAGGTTGCCTGACAGTTTGACAATGGCCTCCTTCCTCTCGGCAGCAGTCATCGATGCAAAGCACGATGCTTGGTGCTGTGTCTCCAGTGGCGGCGCATTTATACTCTTTGAGGACAGCCACAGTCTTCAAGCAAATGAGGCACTGGGCCTGTCCAAAGCGTTCAGTGAAAAAGTACTTCTCCCACTCAGGGTAGAAGGCCCGACACTCGAGGTCCACTTTCCTCTTCTTAACAATTGCAGACGTGATGACTGGCTAAAAATAAAGAAAAATAAAGAATAAGCACACAGTGCGAAAAAAGGATCCCCCATGGTAGACACGAATAATACTGCAAGACTGTTACATAGTAAAAAAAAATGCATACAATAATTAAAATTACGATACAGTATTTTATGTTCAGTTTTTGATACGTCCACACAGTATTTTGTGACAAACATAGTGTTACGCCCCTGCGTTGGGCGTGGGCGTGCGTGTGTTTGAATGGGCGTGTTTGAGTGTGCGCGCATGTGTTTGAGTAAGGCTCAGTAAGCCATTGTCTGATTTGGGCGGGCGGGCGGGACAGGACCTACCATACGAGTAACTAGTGAGCGTGAATGTGGTTGTGAGCTTGGAGGCTAAGTGAAGTGGGTGAAATGAAAAGAGAGAGAGAGAGAGAGAGAGAGAGGGGAGAGAGAGAGGGGAGAGAGAGAGGGGAGAGAGAGAGAGAAGAGAGAGAGAGAGAGAGAGAGAGAGAGAGAGAGAGAGAGAGAGAGAGAGAGAGAGAGAGAGAGAGAGAGAGAGAGAGAGAGAGAGAGAGAGAGAGAGCGAGAGGCGTGGGAAACAAGACTTGGTGGTCCCTGGTTAAGGAAATACAGGGAATCAGCCGCCAAGATTCAATTCCTCCCCTCACCAAGCAGGACGGAACAGCGGCTGTCAGCAGCAAGGAGAAGGCTCAGCTGCTGGCTAATCTCTTCTCTGCAAAGATGAAGGTGGAGGCCCCCCGGCAGCCCCCGCCTCGTCTGGAGCAGCAGTGTGAAGAGACAGTCCACAAGGCGGAGGTGACGCAGGCGCAGGTCGAGGACATCCTGCGAGGGCTCGACACCAAAAAAGCCACTGGCCCTGATGACGTCAGCCTGCATTTGTTAAAAAAGTGCGCCCGGGAGCTGTCTGTCCCTCTCACCACAGTCTTCACTGCCTGCCTGCAGGAAAACATCTGGCCTTCAGCGTGGAAGGAGGCTCGAGTGGTTCCTGTTCACAAGAGGAGTTCCAGATCTGACCCCAAAAACTACAGGCCCATCTCCTTGCTGTCTGTGGTGGGGAAAGTGTTCGAGAGGATCGTGGCAGAGGTAATCTGTCGTCACCTCAGCGACAACTACCTCCTCTCGGACCAACAGTTTGGGTTCAGACCTGGACGGTCCACCTCTGACCTGCTGATGCTCCTTACCCAAAACTGGCAGGACGCCCTGGATGACGGCCAGGACACTGTCGTGGTGGCCCTTGACATAGCGGGTGCCTTTGACAGGGTGTGGCACGGAAGCCTTCTCGAAAAACTCCGAGCAAAAGGCATCCAGGGTGACCTCCTGCTGCTCCTGGGGAACTACCTGCAGGGAAGAACCCTCCAGGTCGCCGTTAACGGGCAGGCCTCTGAGTCCCTGCCAGTGGAAGCATCAGTCCCACAGGGCTCTGTGCTGGGGCCAGTCCTGTGGAACATCTACGTGGACGATCTTCTCCAGCAGCTGCCAGCAGTCTCGGCTTACGCTGATGACTGTACTCTCTCCTGCTCCTATCCGCGACATGACAGTGGGCGTGCTGCTGATGAGGTCAATCAGCAGCTGAGTGTTATACAGGAGTGGGGTACACGTTGGCAGGTGACCTTTGCTCCGGAGAAGACACAGGCAATGGTGGTTTCTTGGTCCCCCGCTGCCGGGCCAGCAGTGGAAGGGAGGCTGCGGTTTGGTGGCGTTCCTCTCCCACTCCAGGAAGCCGTCAAGTTCTGGGAGTAGAGGTGGACCGAGAGCTAAGGTTTGACGGCCACATCAAACACATTGCAAAAAAGGCCTCTCACAGGGTCTCTGCCCTGCGAAGGGTAGCCAGCTTCCTCGACAGGGGAGGGAAGCTCTTGCTCTACAAGGCCCAGATACAGCCTTACTTAGAGTACGCCGCCCTCTCCTGGATGTCGTGTGCAGCCTCGCACACTAGGAGGCTGGACAGCATCCAGCGTCGAGCCCTGCGACTGGTGGATGCTGCAGACCCCCCAGACCCCCCAGACCCACCAGCCCAGATCGAGCCGGTGAGTCCTCTCGACTCACTGGAACATCACAGGGACGTCGCGGCGCTTGTGGTATTCCACAAGGCACAGGTGCAGGGAGTGCTACACCTGGATGGGTTACGACAGCCTCCAAGAATCGCCACGCGAAGCACGAGAACGGTGCTTACCAGTGGTGATGCAGTGGAGGTGCCGCGTTCCCGTGCCAGCCAGCACCAACGCACCTTTGTGGGCCGCGTCTCCAGGATGTGGAACATTTTCACGGCCGCTGTCCCTCACATCCAGGAGATGAACACACAAAGTGTAAAGTTGGCGGCCAATCGGTGGAGACTGTCGAAGCCCACCCCTCTGAGGCTAGTGATACTGTGGACACTAGTGACAGCAACAGTGCCTCAACAAACACTTTAATGATGCATATATGTATATAATGTTAGTTTTTAGTTTTTAGGTCCTTATATGTATGTGTATATTGCCCTTAAGATAGGTAGCACACGACAGTGCAGCTTTGGGCTTCATGTATATGTATGTTTAAATAAAAAAAATTAAAAAAATAAAAAAAGAGAGAGAGACAGAGAGACAGAGAGAGAGGCGAGAGAGAGAGAGGGGAGAATGAGAGAGAGAGAGAGAGAGAGAGAGAGAGAGAGAGAGAGAGAGAGCAGAGGAGAGAGAGAGAGAGAGAGAGGGGAGAGAGAGAGAGAGAGAGAGAGAGAGAGAGAGAGAGGGGGGGGGGTTAGCAGCAAGAAATGCACTTTATATTATCCACATTCCCTAATGATAAAAGTACATTTCAGACTAAGAAAGTTTGATGCATATCTCTTCTCAGTACGAACTCCTACGGAGACTGACCGCTGGCGTGACCGTTGATGGTGAGGGAAGACTGCTCATGGGACGTCACGTGTAATGCAGAGTTGCCAGATGCCACGATAGTGGCCAGTCCCACGTCGGCGCATCTCGACATGATCGCGTGTTGCCATGTAGTCATTTTCTCCCTGGCGATTTTCCGTGGTGCTTATTATTATGTGGTCAAGATCTCAGTCATGCAAATTTGCCCGCGCTACCCGCCGCGATCACGTCGCGAGGTGCCGACTTACTCATTTAGTTGGCTAGGCTGTTGCGGGCCGGATTGTTATATAAATATCAAGCAGGGTGACGGGCCATGAGTTCGGACTCTGCGGGCCGGATCTGGCCAGCGGGCCGGATCTGGCCAGCGGGCCGGAGGTTGCCGGCCATTACCCCTGGACTCTAGCTGATGTGTCATTATTGTGTTTTTAAAATATGTAAATGCAAAATTATACCATGTTACTCTGAGAAATCATTCACGTGTTTAAGTGCGAAAGATATCACATAATAATTTTGCCCTACAGGGCCCAGGCACATCGCACATGACTAATTATACACGTACAAGCTCGCTCGCATGAGCAAGATTGTAGTTTTCCAGAATTTGTAAGTTTTTGGTGAGTGCCCTTTTTTTGGAGATGAGCCCCTGCCCGTCTGAATGTCTGTGCACCCCACTGCACGTTATAATCACGTCTAACAATCACATATTTTCACATATTTTTTTTCTTTCATTAAAGTGCAATCAGTTAGTTCCTGTATTTTCATTGCACACAATATTAACATTTATAAGATGAGGAACACCGTAAAGCTTTGTTAAATGATGACCTTCTTCAACGTGGCTACAGCGTGCTCCTTAGTGGCGGCTGGTGGCTAAGGCTGCAGAGCTGCAGCACCCCCAGACACTCACTGCCAGGTGTATGATTCCTTTAGAGACACAGCAGCATTGATACACTACTAACAAATATATCACAATGCAAAGAAATTATGTTATTTAATAATTTTAAATACATTACTAAGTGAATTTTCATTAAAACCAGACCAAAATTTATGTTTCTTTCATAATTTATTTGCTGTACGATTCATGTCTGCGCCGCCGTCGCGCCACTTGTGAAAACAATGAGCTGCAGTCGGGCAGCTCAGTCTCGTCCCTCTCGGGTTTACATTGCGTGTGAACGGTGTGGTTAAATCGTGTTTAATTACCCTATAACGATGGAAAATCGAGTGAAGTATTTGCAAAACATCAATTTTTCCCAGCTGACATTAATTGAAAAGACTGAAATCATGCGGTACCGACATTATTTTCAAATAATACTGTAATACTACCATCACCACCTAAGCCATCCCTTTTACCACTAACACTACCACCCTCACCATCCCTTCTATCACCACCACTACTACCATGCCCTGAAATCCGTGAACATCAACTACTACAACTCATACATGAGGTAGGTCAAATTTGTGTATCCTACTCTTGTGTGAAGCTTGCAATCCCTCCATTTCATTTTATCACGACCCGACACTGCTCCTTACGTAGAAAATCAAAGTCACCTGATTTTCACCATAACGCCACGTGGAATTCACGTGGTGTGTTTGCTGGGTTTGCTGTGTTACTGGGGATCTTGTGGAGATAGCAGCAACTATGTGGTGGCTACAAATGTACTACATCCAGACATCGGTGGAGGCTTGTGCATCATGAATCTGCATCATGCGACTGACAGCTGGAGGTGAAGGAGCTTCAGTGAGAGGGGCGTTAGAGGATTTCCGGCAGTGGAGCTGGGTATTGCAACCTATAATATGGACCCATATCTGACTTAAGTGTTATTGTAAATTGAGGGGATAATGTGAAGGTTAACTTAGACATGGAAGTGACCCACAGGTTGTTTGATTGATTGATTGATTGATTGTTTTATTTGGAGTAACATAACATACATTAATTTAATTATACATTACTTATATATGAGCCGCAGTCCATTGAGCCGAGACTCTTTTATGGACCTGATGCCTTAGATTTTTTTTTAATTACAACAGTCGTGGAATCGTGTGGACTTGAGTATCGAACATGATATATAGAAATAAAAAATATACATATAAATTGTAATGAAAATTGTAATGAAATTGTAATGAAATGAACATAAATTGTTCATTTAAATTGTTATAATAAAAACTAATCAATATTAATAATAATAATAATAATAATAATGATAATAATAATAATGATAATGATAATGATAATATTAATAATAATATTAATAAACAATTAATAAAAATAATAATGATAGTAATAGTTGAGCAGATGGATAATTATGATAACAGTTAAAGCAAAATATTGACAAAATTAGAAATAATGATAACGTAATATTGCAATATATGTAATAATGAGAACAGTGATAGCAATAACAATAATGATAACAGTAACAATGTTAGTATGATAGTAGTATTAAATCTTTAATGACCTTGCTAGTAGTTTTTAAGGAGGAGGGAGCCAACGACAGGCAGTTCTGATCTCAGAGCCACGTCCGCTACACCATACAGGGCGTGAGCCTCGTCTCACCGCCTCAACTTGTTTGGGCCAATCAGGTCGCTGCGTCCCCACACTGGCTCCCAGCGCGAGTCGCCGGACTTTTTTTGGCAATTTTTATAATTGACTCAGTTTTTGACTCATTGTGTTTTATTTTATGTATGTCTTTACTTCTGTATTTTATATTTGCTCGGTAAAACAAATTTTTTTCTTCTTGTTAATGTTAAAACTAAAAACAGCAAGCCGGATCGCGCGGCTACTTTTTTTCTATTTCTGCATTTCTGTATTTCTGTACTTTGTATTCTTGTCCCCCCCCCCCTCTTTGTAACTTCTCCCACCTTTTCTCAATAAACTTGTAAACTTGTAAAGACAGGCAGTCCTGGTTGGAGCGCCAAGCCCCCAAGACTTCCTCTCCTCATCCTCACCTAACCTTCCCTACTCCGGTTAAGACAGCCATTAGTCGCCGTGAGAGCACTTCAACTCCCATCCCTCCTCCGGTGTCGACGCCCGCTCGTCACCGTGAGAGCACCCCCATTCCCACTCCCACCCCCACTCCGTTATTCCCTGCCTGTCCTCCCCGTCCCGTTCCTCTCTTCCATTGTCTGCAGGAGGCCTTATGTAGAGTCACAATAACTTTAATTTGCTCCTTTGTTAGGTCTCTCTTGCCACCCATTATGAAAATAATGATAGTTATACCAACGCGCGTCTGTTCAAATTACTCGCGGGGAGTGAGGCGATCCTTTTCAAAATGCTTCGTCTATAATTGACAAGTGACATCTGAACATTCCTCAACGGTCTTGATGGACTGTCCGTGCTTTAAACAAGCTGCCATATGTAGGATATCTCTCTCGGAAGTCACTAGGCTGCTATAGAGTACATTTTCAGAATTCCCTTATGGGAGCGTCTGTTATGATGCGGCGAACAATATTTTGGCGCGTAGTGTAGGCTACTAAAAAAAAAAAGAAAAAAAGTGATCGGATCATCCCATAAGTAGGCTTAAAATGTGCCCCTGGTCGACCCGGTTCCAAAACTGTGCCATATGATGGGATTGCGTCACTTGGGGCGGCACCTATCGCGGACACACACACAGACACACAGACACACGCACACACACAGTTTCGCTTATATTATTATAGATATCCATTTAGATAGTGTAGAAATCTCGTCATTTAAGCGTGTTTTGGAAAAACCAAGGATATCTACAGTATTGTATTGTCAATTCGACTTATCACTATTTGCAGTTCACCTCACTTCTCGCCAGGTGGCCATAGTGTCGTCTCTCAGAAATGGGGACAAGGTGCTTTAAAGTAATCAGTTAGGCATTTTTATTGTTTTGTTTATCAGCTGATGCTGTACTTCAATGAAGTTTTTAGTATCCAATGTATATCATAATATGCATACTCTAATATTAATAAACGAATTTCATCGTTGTGTGAAAACTAAAAAAATTATAAGGACATTTAACAAATACCAATAGTGAGGCCTGTTACAATGTTAAAACAGTCAGTTCTTACAGACATGCCAATGAGATGTAACTAGGGACTATATTGAGCCAACTCCTGAAAGGAAAACACATGTCATTGTCTGGAACTATTGAAATAATGGCATACATTATAAAGGCTGGGGCTTCAGTGGCAATCATATGCCGCAGCCTTTCCCGCTGCCAGGCGCACGAGAGTCCGCATGTCACGGCTGGGCCGGCTGGCCATTAACATTAGAAGTACGATGACTTAATTGTGTTTATGTGTTAACTGGACCAACTCTCTCTCTCTCTCTCTCTCTCTCTCTCTCTCTCTCTCTCTCTCTCTCTCTCTCTCTCTCTCTCCAATGATAGTAGTAAGAGTAGTATTTATTATATTACAATAAATCGTATGTAGGAGGAGGAGGAGGAAAAGGAGGAGGAGGAGAGCCGTGTTACCTCCACTCCCCCTCCTTCCCTTCCTTCCTCCCTCCTTCTCTCCTCCCTTCCTTCCTTCTTACCTTTCACATATTAATAATCTCTCTCTCTCTCTCTCTCTCTCTCTCTCTCTCTCTCTCTCTCTCTCTCTCTCTCTCTCTCTCTCTCTCTCTCTCTCAGTACCATATTAAATATTTTAAGTTTAATTATCATTTCATTTCATTTCATTTCATTCCATTTCATTTCAGATTTTGTCTCCTGAACAGTACCAGTTAATAGCTATAAGAGAGAGGAGGAGAGAAGAGAGAGAGAGAGAGAGAGAGAGAGAGAGAGAGAGAGAGAGAGAGAGAGAGGGAGAGAAGAGAGAGAGAGAGAGAGGAGAGAGAGAGAGAGAGAGAGAGAGAGAGAGAGAGAGAGAAAAGTATGTCGACAATAATGACACAACTTGGCAACCTAATTTTAAGAGGAAAGCATGTGGTGTGGTTGTCATGGTAACGAGCAGCGTCCTGCGGGTAGATATTGTACTGCTGATCATTTAATTAAAAGATTATATATATATTACCCAACATACATAAAAAGAAAGAGAAAAATGCACTGGTTAAATGTATAGAGAAAAATGTTCTTGTATTGAGAGATTTATAGTTGTCCACATATTTTTGAGACGACACTATGGCCACCTGGCGAGAGGTGAGGTGAACTGCAAATAGTGATAAGTCGAATTGCATTAAGACATTGGTCACTGAAGGCATCTAAATGGAGTGGTATACTACTAATGTTATATGATAACAAATGCATATTGGAAGGTATATAGATTGACATTTAACTCAAAATCATCACAGAATTTATAATTACATACAGGTTCTTTCAAGTCATGGGAAGCAAGATAGTTATCTAATGCAGTCCCATCATCGTTGAATGTAAATAAGTGATATGTAAGAATTTTGATAACACCGGCCAGATTGTCCAGACCATTTCATCATTCCTGATTTCTTGTAGTTAGAGTATAGCCATTATCGAGTGTATCAACAATATGTTGTCACTTTTTGCATCCAGTCAGCCGTTTTTTAATAATCCGCAATCAAAATCTGTAAACTCCCCGAGCTTCGAAAACGCTGCTGACAACTGGCAGACGATGCGCCACGGCTCGGTGACGTAACAGGAGGAAAGCCTCCTCTCCCCGCGCTGATCAGAGCACGTAAACACAAAAGATAAATATAGTACTTGAAGTTTTTTGGGTGTTTATGATAGATTTTTTTTGCGATATGCCACATGCATGCATCCTTTATGGTTGCAGCAAGACAGCTGTGTCTTTCGAGAACAGTTTGCACATGTTTCCGACTGATACGACAACGTTAAATGTGTTGAAAAGATTAGTGCGGCGGACTAGGGCAGATTGGAACGGGAAGTTGAAATTTGCAAGGATTTGTAGTGATACACTCACCACACACACACACACACACACACACACACCACACACACCACACACACACACACACACACACAACACACACTCACCACACACACCCACACACACACTCACTCACTCACTCACCGGATGCTGTTGTCTTGCTGTGTGTCATCACCATCACTATCACCAATTGTTGTGTGTAAGCGGGTTGTTGTGTGTAAGGGGTTGTTGCGTGTAAGGGGTGTTGTGTTAGGGTGGTGTGTAAGGGGGTTGTTGTGTGTAACGGGGTGTGTTGTGTGTGTAAGGGGTTGTTGTGTGTAAGGGGTTGTTGTGTGTAAGGGGTTGTTGTGTGTAAGGGGTTGTTGTGTGTAAGGGGTTGTTGTGTGTAAGGGGTTGTTGTGTGTAAGGGGTTGTTGTGTGTAAGGGGTTGTTGTGTGTAAGGGGTTGTTGTGTGTAAGGGTTGTTGTGTGTAAGGGGTTGTTGTGTGTAAGGGTGTTGTTGTAGGGGTTGTGTGTAAGGGGTTGTTGTGTGTAAGGGGTTGTTGTGTGTAAGGGGTTGTTGTGTGTAAGGGGTTGTTGTGTGTAAGGGGTGTGTGTGTAGTGTTTAAGGGGTTGTTGTGTGTAAGGGGTTGTTGTGTGTAAGGGGTTGTTGTGTGTAAGGGGTTGTTGTGTGTAAGGGGTTGTTGTGTGTAAGGGGGTTGTTGTGTTAAGGGGTTGTTGTGTGTAAGGAGGTTGTTGTGTGTAAGGGGTTGTTGTGTGTAAGGGGTTGTTGTGTGTAAGGGGTTGTTGTGTGTAAGGGGGTTGTTGTGTGTAAGGGGTTGTTGTGTGTAAGGGGTTGTTGTGTGTAAGGGGGTTGTTGTGTTTAAGGGGTTGTTGTGTGTAAGGGGAAGTTGTGTGTAAGGGGTTGTTGTTGCCGCTAATATCTGTTCGTCCGCCTCGTATTCTGGTTCAAACATATAGGGTTGGGTTCCCATCACAATCTGAGGTTCGTTTTCCTCATAGTATACGCGAGCAGCGTCATTTATTTCGGTCTCAGATTAAGCATCGTACTCTAAATCTGTCACAGCGACAGATTCACTGTCTGACACCAAAGTACAATCGCTCATCATAACATTTGCCGACAGGTGTCAGACAGATGTTTACATTGGAGCGTTCCTCCTCTGACGTCATCAATAACATTCGTAGCCCTGTTGGAAGGAAGATTTTTTTATCGCGCGCTTTTTACAAAAGTCGTGTTTTTACGGAAATAAGGCCTGGAAATCAATTATTTTTGGTGGATTAGGTGTTTTGAATGTCCATTCAACATAATTAGGCAAAAAAAAATGGGTCTGGACGATTACTTTAAGGGGAGCGTCACACGAATATTTTCGAAAAAAATCTAAATATTCGAGAAAAAAATGATCATGCGTAGTTGAACACTTGAGCATGCTTGTGACAAAGTATTATAAAGAAAGCAGCAAAAATTAAAGAGTTATGGCAGATTTTTTCATCCCCCCCCCCCCCCCGAAAAATATCCGTAAAGAAAATGTATATAATATTCACTGGCATAGGCAAACTGGCACCTCTCAGTCCTTCTCTGTGAGACAGAGAGTCGTGATCGTCGTCTCAAGGCCTCAGTAGTGAGGGAGTAAAGGGAGAGGCCGGGTGTTGCTGCTCGTCTCCCAGCCTTCCACCATTCCTGCTCCCTCTAGACCAGGGGTTCCCAGCCTATGGGTAATTACCCACTAGTGGGTAATTTGGATATATTGTGTTGGTAATGGAAGGCTGAGAATAAAGGCATTCATATGTTCTGGACAAACCCAACTATAAACTAGAGAAAGTTAAGACTTAAGAATTTATATTAGGATATCTGATTTATATCATATTTTAGGCTACCTACTATATAATTTATACTTGGTATCTTATAATTTAGAAATTTAAAAAAATGTGAGTTGGCGACTCAAAAAATATGAGTTGGCAACTTTGCCTGAGAAGCCAGACGCAGGTACCGGCGGCCGGTGGCCACGAGTCACGACTGACTCACCGAGTCATCAGTCGTGTGATCACTTTCAAAAGTGCACCACCGTCTCTTTACAGCAGTCTCTGTAGAAAGCTCATTGAAGGTATTTTTTTTAAATATTTGCTGGTGTTAACAGTTTTAGAATAATACTTTTAATAGATAGTATTCACATGACGTTACACATCCGGGTATTGTTGGAGGCAAGACTTTTAAACACAACAGACTCCTGCGTGAATAGACGGATTGAAATCTTTTCTTCCGATGGCAGCTATCCATTTTGTGCTCCTCTCTCTACAAAGTTCTTCCGTCTGTTTGTCCTCGTGGAGTCTTATTGTAGGAAATCTGTGAAACCCACGCTTTGTGCTGTCGTTGGCTTTATTGTCACACGACAGCACAAAGCATGGGTTTCACAGGTTTCCTACAATAAGACTCCACGAAGACAAACAGACGGAAGAGCTTTGTAGAGAGAGGAGCACAAAATGGATAGCTGCCATCGGAAGAAAAGATTTCAATCCGTCTATTCACGCAAGAGTCTGTTGTGTTTACAAGAAACAGCTGTGTTTACAAGTCTTGCCCCGAACAATACCCGGATGTTGTGACGTCAGTGAATACTATCTATTGTGGAAAAGACATAAACCTTGTTTAACTGCAATATTTTTTTGTTAAAATTAGTGTTTGTGTTGTTGCCTATTAGTGACAGGGTATTTTTCTGTTTGCAGCTCGAAAAACACAGTATGCCGAAACGAAATTACAATGAAGCATTCCTGTCAATGGGGTTCACGTACATTACTGATCGGGGAGGCACGCAGAAACCGCAGTGTGTTATTTGCCAGAAGGTTCTCACAAATGAAAGCTTAAAACCAAGTAAGCTTAAAGATCACTTCAGGAAATTCCATTATAACCACCAAAACATGGATGTAGCATTCTTCAAACGAAAGGAGGCTGCCCTGAAGATGAACATAATTGATTCTACTGGATGTTGCTCAAGGCAGTCAACTGCAGCAACTGAAGCATCATATCGTGTTGCACTCCGCATTGCAAAAGAGAGAAAACCGCACACAATCGGAGAAACACTTATCCTGCCCTGTGCAAAAGAGATAGTTAGTTAGTTACACTTTTGTGTGAAGAGACTGGAAAGAAACTTAGCATCCTCTCCTTGTCAAATAACACTGTACAGAGGAGGATCAACGAAATGAGCAATGATATTAAATTGCAGGTGGTTGAACAAATCAAAAATAGCCTATTTCCATACTTTGCATTAGCTTTGGATGAGACAACAGATGTGGCTGCATGTGCTCAACTGATAGGATATGTGCGTTATGTCCTCAGTGACGCAGTTAAAGAGGAATTTCTCTTCTGCCGAGAGCTGAAAGCTACCACAACTGCTAAAGATATTTTTGAAGAGGTTGACCGCTTTTTCACAGAGGACGGTTTGCCTTGGGAAATGTTACTTGCAGCATGTACTGACGGTGCTCCTGCTATGATCGGAGCCCAATCTAGATTCAAGGCTCTTGTACAGAAGGAGTGTCTATAAGTAATATGAACGCATTGTATTATCCATCGACAAGTACTGGTAGCAAAAACCCTACCTCCGGAGCTGAAAGAAATAATGACAGTTGTTGTGAAAGCCGTGAACTTCATACGCGGAAGAGCTGTGAACCACCGTATATTTCGTGAACTCTGCAGTGAGATAGGCTCGGAGTTTCAAACTCTTCTCTTCCACACCGAGGTACGGTGGTTATCAAAAGGCAGAACACTAAGCCGTTTCCTTGCACTACGTGAGGAGATAATGCACTTCTTGGAAGAGAAGTAGCAAATTGACCTAGCCAATATGATTGGAGATAATTCTTTCATTGCAAAAGTATGTTACTTGGCTGACATATTCTCAGAACTGAATAATCTTAATCTTTCTCTCCAAGGAGACAACAAGTGTTCTATTGACCTTTACGAGAAGCTGTGTGCATTCCATGAGAAGATTATCCTCTGGAAAAGAAGAGTCAGTAATGAAAATCTGATGGTGTTTAATGATAAGATAAGATACTTTGATCCTTTCTAGACACTTTGCAAGTACCAACTACAAGGTTATTGACTATACTATTATTATTATTATTATTATTATTATATTGGTTATAGACCCTGGACTATACAAAGCACCACCACGCCAGGACGAGCTTGGTGGACTCGAACCGCTGACCGAATGCGCAGGGACACTGCACACGCGAGTCCACGACTCTACCAACCGCGCCACCCTGGCGGGTTTGATGTTTAATGAACTGAACAATATTCTTAGGGACAAAAATGTGAAGTGCACATTCAAAGACGGTATTCTTAGTCATCGTACTGCAATGGATACCGCTCTAGAAAAATACTTTTAAGTAGACTTGGATCCTAGCCACTATGCATGGATTCGACTATTTGACTACATGAACTATTCATGGTTCCTTGCAGCTGCACAGAAGATGCAGACCCTGCAAAAGAATGCTTCTTGGAACTGAGAAGTGACTCGACGCTCAGAGTGCAATTTCAGGAAATGGTTTTGGCAAACTTCTGGATTGCTATGTTGCCAGAATATCCTCTTCTGGTCAATAGTGTAATAGGCCTAGCCTAGATTAAGCCTAGAATAAGCCTAGAAGATATATGGATAGGCGAAAGCGAGAGAGAAAATATAATACTTACCTCAGCCAAAAGCCAAAAGAAAACTCGTAAATCATTACCAAACTCTAAACATGAGATCGATTTCAAATTGCTAAACTACAACAGTCAGCTACTTAGAGAATAGACCTCATTGGTCGAACCAGAACAAAAGCATAGCGCTACCTCAGCGGAAGCACTTTGCTATTGGTTGAAAAAGGGAATGACGTTTTAGTGACGTCACATTCATAGCTTCAGGAAAGGATTTCCTTCAGTTCTTAGAGAGACTAGAAACGGCTCTCGTAGCTTTGAGACGAACATTCCGTGAGAGAGAGCAAAGCCATATACGAGTGAAAGCGAGTGAGTGCGTGATCAAGATATTGTTAAACTATAACTTTACTTTTATAAATAAATAACGAAAAGGAAAACTATTTAATTCCCAACTCAAGTGCTACACAACATACACTACAGTGAACACACCCCCAGCCTACAATAGTGCTTTACGCCAATTACTTCCATTCAGCACTACATATCGTTGCGAAGCAGGCTTCTCCTCACTCTTAGTTGCCAAAACAAAGCTGCGCAACAGACTGTGTGTGGAGAATGATCTTCGATGTGCTCTGTCAAACATATCACCAAGGATAACAAACCTCTTGGACAACATGCAGTCACACACAACCTTCCCATTAATTTCTTCATATGCAAATTTTGTATATGAATTTGTGCTTTAATTTTACTATATAGTATAATATAGTACGTAATGTTTCAAGCATTTTTCATAAAGGAGCATTAGTTTGCTAGTCTCAGCATTTTCAATATTGTTCACTGGTGACTGTTATATTACCAGAAATAAAACATCAAGCCTTCAGCATGCCATTTTTTCAATAACCCTTATCAATTTATTTTATCATAGATAAAAAAAAACCTTATCTACCGTACTTACACTTGATGATGTGGGTAACACAAACTTGAAGAAGTCAGTAAACGGGTAATGAAATGAAAAAGGTTGGGAACCACTGCTCTAGACCATTTACCATTTATTCAGCGCAGGATTGATCTACCTCACGCTCTCTACCTCCTCCACCACCATGCCGAGGACATCAAGGCATGAAGTGGCTCAGAGAGAGAGAATGCTGGCTGTAATTCAGCAAACTGTCCATGCGCTTCTAACAGCTAGCACCCTTTTGTGACTAGTACCTTTTGCAAAAGGGAGGACCAGATACCAGCTATGTCATATAACACTTCAAGAGTGATAGAGAGCGTGGCTGAGAGAGTAAACAAACAAACCAGCATCTGCTCAGACTCACTGAACCTCGAGGTTTAAAGGGCGCGCGGCTTTTTAAACTGCGCGCCTTTAAACCTCGATACTGAAAAACTTGCTTTTTTCCGGTTTTCCTTTAATAACTTCGCCACTATTGTATCGAATTTAATAAACAATATATCATTGGAAAGAAAAATGAAGATGTGATTTTCACATTATTCGTTTTTTTTTTTCAATTTGGGTAAATATTTCCAAATAATAGCAAGTACATTTACGAGATAAAAAAAAAAAAAAATCGTAACATTTAAGAAGAATGAAATAAAAAATTCTTAAAATACTAATCGTTTGGATATTTTGTAATGCATATTTGAAAATGTTTTCATCAGTGCAAGTCATTGGATAAGAACGTTATAAAGAGTTGAATGTTTTTTACTTTTTTTTTTTTTGCAGTTATGTATAGAGTTATGGCTCTGAAAATGACCTAGGATTATTTCAGCATTAGCATACTTGTGACATAAAAAAACCTCATGACAATCCACTGATAATTAAGAAATGGTGTGACGCTCCCCTTAAAGGAAATCTATGTTATTTTTCTACATTTAAGGTATTGATTAATTCTGTATCATTTAATTTGCGAAATGGTAGATGTATTTGGTCTATTGACATTGTTAAGGCAATTTAACTACTTACATATGTCTGAAGTTTAAGTGTCTTACCGGACCATTTCTTTATCGCCTTGGGTGCTGCACTTCTAGTGTTTCTTTGCGTTGGCTTTTGCGTAGAGGTTGTAACGGCGGATAGCAGACTCGGGCCTGCCGCAGGAACAGAACCTACTGGCCCTTCATCACCGGCCAGCAGCACAGTAGAAGCACCAGCAATTGTGTCCCCACCAGCAGCACCCGCAGCACTCAGAGTCGAAGCAGGTAGTGCTCCAGTTCCGAGAGCAGCAACCCCAGCGTCAGTAGCAGCCTGATTAGCACCAGTATCGCCGACGGCGCTCAGCCTTGTGTGAGACGGTTGTGAGAGATGGTCGCCTTACTTTTTTCTCTTCTTCTATTTTCTTTTCTTTTTGTAAATAACTTTGGTATTTAACCTTAAATTCAGTGACTTTGCCTGAAAAGCACTGCTTCATAAAGGCTAGCTACAACTGTACTAGAACACTTACCTTCAAAACTTTATACCACAAAATTGCATTGTAGTACAATAATTGTTAGTAACAAATAAATGTTTCAAATGTTTCTCTTTATTCTCATTTTCAAAACAAAGCCGGCTGTTGCGTAAAATGTATGTACCCAATGACATCATTGGGACTTGCTCTCGTGCCTACGGTCTTGAATATTCAAAATTCTCTAGTATCTGTCTTCGACTTCAATGTCACTCTCTTACTAAATTCATATGTACTGTATATCTATCATCTAACTCCTCAGATTCCATTCTTGGGGATTTCAATGTTCACCACCAGCTTTGGCTATCATCTTCATTCAATGACCAACCTGATGAACAAACCATCAACTTTGCTATCCTCCATAACTTACAGCAGCTAGTGCAGTACACTACCCGCATTGGAGACACGCTCAATATTTTATCATATATACATTTGGTCATGGCTGCGACAACTTTTGAAAGTTATTCCCTTCTGGAAACCGCCCCACGCTGTCGTCAATAAACATAATCATAAAGTAAAGGGTGTGTAGAGAAAAAGGCAGTTAATGGGGAAATGGGATAAAGTTTCGCCAGCAAAGAGGACTGGACACGTTTGTTACATGTGTGTGACCATTAACGATGATTCTCCAAGGGTTTGCTTGAGGGTGGAACAAACTTTCATTTTACCTCTATTTATTGCAATGATTACATCAAATGAATACCTCGGGAAAATCAATGGAAAACTTAGCAACTGTGTTGTTAAGTCATTCTTCCTGGTGGACGAACCAGCTGAACCAAGAGGAAGCAGATAAAGGCGAACTAGTTTAGTTGTGTATCAGTCTTATAGTTACTTCCCCATGCATGTGTCACGCTTTCATTTATGTCAATACACCATACTCATGCATTGCATGATCTATTTCAATGCATTACATGTCCCCAACAGAATCTGCTTCAACAGCTCCAGTATATTATTTACCTTTTGTGGTGAGCGATAAAGAATTGTTTAGCCGAACAGTTGTCTGGCCTAAGCCCCGCAGCTCCAGGGCCGAGGAACCAAGGCTAACCCGAGCTACTTGTTGTGACAACCATGCTCTGTAAGGTCTTGCAGAATTTTTCATAGAGCCTTTCGGATATCAGACAAATGCTTGAGGGAACTGATGACATATTTAAGAGATAAAAAAAAAATCATTGTCTACTCAAAACATGAGACAATAGAATTTTGTCACAACTCCAGCTACCTGATATGCATGACAGTAATGCTATGTATCGAAAAAAAAGATAATCAGAGAACTGCATTTAGGTGTACAAAATGAACCACTATCATTCTGGATTACAAATATTTGATCCATTGAGGAAGTAAAGCAGCGCCGCGGCCGCCGTCCTGCCTTAGCCTCACGAGCTGTAGCCGCAAAGAGGGCCACCATTTGCGTCACTCCACCCAACACCTATTTCATTAACACTATTAAAATATAATCTACTTCATGTTAACACTAGTTTGAAAAATTACAATGAAAGGAATCGCTGGCAAGATCCTAAGGACCTGCGGGGCTGGGTGGTCGTGGAGTGATAATTGGAGCCCGGCGGAGCGGGGCGGGCCGCGGCACGATGCCTTACACCCCAAGGGGCTTATTTATCACAAGTCACGTGGCACCTTATGGAAGACTCGGTACGGCTCCAACCAGACACTGCAATGCTTGGGAGTGAGGGTTGTAAAGGATGTGAAGGATGCGAAGGATGAGTGGCAGGGTGGGAGGTGAGGGGGACAGGAGAATGGATTTTTCCATGCGAGGGTGCTTTCATGCAGGCAGCAGGCACGCGATACAATTGTCACCACGCCAGAATGAACTTGTTAGTGAGAGGGGTTCGAACGCAAGCAAGCTGCAAGTGAGCTTCAGTCTCTACCACTGAGTCACTTTGACGGGCAGAAGAAGAAAAAATCGAAGAAGAAGAAGAAGAAGAACATAAGAACATAAGAACATAAGAAAATAAGAAAGCTACAAGAGGCCGAGAGACCTACACGAGGTAGTTCCTGTAGAAAAGAAGAAGAAGAAGCTTTTCCTTTTCTGTAGGTCCCTCTCCATCAGCAAAAAGTCCAAACAGTGTATTTAGAGAACAGTCCTTTACAATACAGTACAGTACAGCACAGTATTTAGAGAAACAAGGAAGATGGGAATGCATGGATGAGTGGGTTCAGGGGTTCGTGGAAATAAGCAATCTGATGTTGTACAGGGACCAACAGGAGTGGGGTGTTGGACGTTAGGTATACGGGTGAGGTGAAAATGACGGGGTTGCCGTGTATAGGGCGTGCATGGAGTTGGTGTTTGATATGGCGGGGATGGCGTCTTGCATGTGGCTGGAAGGAGCTCTCAGCGGCTTAATAGCCAACACAGCACAACGTGATATTGGTACACTACCATTGTAAGTTACTTTCAGTACATAACAATAAAAGTTTCACATCTAAAATCACAATATTCGATCCTTACACAGGACTACCAGTCACTAGGGGAAGGGGTGAGGGAAGCATGACTCAACACAAAACAACGCTCCAGTGGTTAAACTGTCAATGCCAAGGACAAACTCTCTGGTCTTGGCAACATTCCACCATGACTTCACGGTCGCTTCACGGCCTCAGACGCACAGCTCAAGGCGATGAACATTTGCCTGCGCGCCTCGACCACCACGACTCGTGACCTTCCATTAAACGTAGAGATTTGCCTAAAATCGACTGACGCACTTTAACCATTGGATTAATTATTCCTTACACATATTTAAACCTTAGCAGGGCTACCTCGCTGGCCGAGAGAGGGACCGACTCCCTCACTTACTCCTACGCAGGGTGACGCCCATTCATGCCTCGCAACCGGGAAAGGTAGGTAGTATCTTGTTATAAAGGTACTTTGAATTTATTGTTATATTACTTTATATATATATATATATATATATATATATATACAGGGTGTTTCAGAAATTTGATATCATTTCGCAATCTAATGACTTGACTAATTCTTGTTCAAATGATCTCAAGTTTTAACAGCGTGTGTAGAAACAACTCAAAATTATATGTTTAATGTTTAATGTTTTTATCTTATCAGGTATATAAATGCCATTCACTGGAAGAGAAAAGGCGTGTTGTGCCTTTGTATACTGGAACACAGTCGAATAAGACTGTGCAGCGTGCATTTGTGAGAGAATTCGCTACAATTGGACCAACTGCATTGCAGATTTGGACATGGCACAAAAAGTTCAAAGATGAAGGCTGTCTGTGCAGGGCAAAAGGATCTGGACGACCATCAGTATCGGAAGAGATGGTCGAGCGGGTTAGGGGAAAAAAAATTGCGAAGCCCCAGGAAGTCCATAAGAACAGATCTGGACACCCAGAATCCTCCAACGACAGTTTGGCGTGTCGCAAGGAAATGCTTGTGAAGGACACCGTACAAGCTGCAGCTCGTGGTGTCCAGAACTGCTCTTCTTATGGATTTCCAGGGGCTTAGCAAAAATGTTTTCCTAACCAGCTCGACCATCTCTTCCGATACTGGTGGTCGTTCAGATCCTTTTGCCCTGCACAGACAGCCTTCATCTTTGAACTTTTTGTGCCATGTCCAAATCTGCATTGCAGTTGGTGCATTTGTAGCGAATTCTCTCACAAATGCACGCTGCAGTCTTATTCGACTGTGTTCTAGCATACAAAGGCACAAAACGCCTTTTCTTTTCCAGTGAATGGCATTTCTATACCTGAAAAGATAGAAACATAAAACATGAAACATAGAATTTTGAGTTGTTTCTACACATGCTGTTAAAATTTGAGATCATTTGAACGAGAATTGGTCAAGTTATTGGATTGCGAAATGATATAAAATTTTCTGAAACACCCTATATATATATATATATATATATATAATTAGGTTATTCGTTTTAATCTAGCAAATAGGATAACTAAAGCTAGTGTGGATGTCACCTTACTGCGAAAAATCGCTAAGCAGGAGCGAGTCGAGGCGTCTGAGACACTAAATGAACCCTGCTGGAACTTTTATCCTAGACGAGGCGTTGTTGACATAGAATCCACGTACAGTAACAATTATGCCTCTGTTGAATAGTTGTTTCTCGTGAGTATGTCCGAATCTTGCAAAGTACGTTCATATGAAGAAAAAAACACGCAAACTAGAAGCTCAAAAAAAGTTACCTTTCGGAGGTGACAATAATAGTATATGCACTACACACGCTGTATCTACGTTTGCCATGTTGCAAGTTTGCTTTTTCACGCAGTTGAAACCTTAAAAACTTTTGCAGCTAACTGTAATCCGCAATGTTTCTCACTAGAAAGTTAACTAGTAATGCACTTCCATAATCTGAGTTCCGGGTACTATTTAGTTACATTATTGCTATAATTTCCTTCTTAAGCTACACACCTTCAAGATAACATCCTCCATTCCTTTATTATTATTGCTATGGTTCATGACTTCACACAGCGTACACAAGGCTAACTTAATGTTTTCTTTCTCCATGCCCAGCCCGGTCATAAACCGGCCCGCGACATATTCTTTCTCGACTTCTGTAACTCTACGTCGGAAACATTGCGCCGTCTATTTATCATGTTCTCGCGCACTGCCGTTGATGAAGTTGAAATCAGGCACGATGTTCATCGATTCCTTGTTCTACAATAAAGCAGAGTAACTTGGCTGTAGTAGGCTATCTCGCAAATGGTATCTACACAAGATTGGTCTGGCGGCTACAGAGCCTATGAAAGTTGTCTATCGACGAGTTTCAAGCCATTTATTTCATACCACATACTGGCCAAAGGAATAGTTTTTTTCTTTTCAGCATCTCAGTGTTTATATCTTAGTTCAACTTCGTATATTTGCCACGTGGCATAGGAAATAAAAGTGAGTCCCACTGGGGAAAATAATAATTATCTGCTAATCCATTGCGCTTCCCATTGTGGTCACTCATCGAGGCGGTGAAGGGATGAATCAGGGGAGGTTCATATTTCATCCACAATCGACTTATTCTAATATCGACTTTTACTGTAATCATATATCAAGTAATGAACTTTCAATACCGAACGTAATGAATGACAACATTCCTCACCCACGCCTCATTTTCTTATGGCACCCTGAGGTGCGGGAACTCGCTGCGGTACAAACAATGCTACAGGTTGAAACAGCAAATTTGTGAGCAATGCTTTCCCAGCCTAGCTTTGGCATGAATTTTCTTATTCAACATGAAAACACTTTCTTAATGAGCTGTTAAACTTCCATGAATACAATAAACCATAAAAATGTATATGATCGCGCGCATACAAGAAAATATTCTACAACAATTGTTGACAAGTGGATATGTTTCCCGCAGGTTGTTGGAAGTCCTCTTAGTGCTGTTTGTCACACAGGAACCTCTCATCATTAACAGGATGGTAACGAGGGTCACAGACAATGGTTACAAAAAATCAAATACCGTATAGGGTTATGGATCTGGCAAGAGGATTAAGGGGGCGAGGGCAGATCGGGGACACTTCACTCCATGATGTCATACTGAACCTTCTTGATCTTGAAGTACCTGAAGATGCCGTAGACCATGACGGTGAGCAGCGCGGAGCCAGCCAGCGAGGCGCCAACTGTTACCGGCACCATCTCGTCCCGGTGAACGCGGTGCTTACAATGCTTGGCTGGACAGGAGATAGAAAACGTAGGATTAAACAAGAGAAATAATATGTAAAAAACTAAGATACAAGACTACGCATCTGGTGCAGCTCAAACTATGTAGCGTATCCGTAAATGCAGATGTAATACGAAATTGAATAACCACGATGTCTTTTCGCAAATGTCAACTTGTAGGAGACAGTCATGTATACTTTCACATTCATTGCCTCTTACTAATAGCAATAGTTATTATTCATAATCATGAAAAAATATTTCTGAGAAAGTAAACCTAGGACAAGGCTATCTATAAAAACAAAAACAGATACAGGTAAATGGTAAGGGTACTTGTGAGCTCACAGCATTAATGAATAGCGGCAGACATACAGACATCACACAGATCGATACAAACTTTGGTCATGTGATATAGAAAAATATCAGAGCTCCATTGGTTAGCATTCTTTACTTCTGGTTTGGCTTCTAGTTTGCATCCTAACAGGATGCAAACTACACAGCGAAGTATAAGTTAAATACTAGTGACAAAACACATATTGAAAAATAATTCGATAAAATTATAGTATAATATAAGAGGTCGCAGCTCTTCAGCCAATTTCTGTGTACAAAACTCTACTCTAGGCTCTCCCACCAACCACAACCTCCATCACCCGTTTTTGGTTCAATTACTGCCAACCTCAAATCTTTGATTTGGTACAATTTTGACCCACAAATAATAACGAGCGGTGTACCACTCACAGTATTCCTTAGCATATGCAGAAAATGAAATCTCTTTAAAAGTGTTCATGTCCCATAGATATAGCTGAAACATAAATTCTTAGTATAATTCATATAGGCTACGTATCTGTTATTATTAAGTACATGGCGCGGCACCATGGATAGTGCCAGAAACATTTACTACACCATTGCACGATTACCTTCGCCATCCTAATAGTCACCTTCCACTGATGGCCACCGCAACCAAGGCTAAATCTACCACAGACCTACCATAATCAAGTAAAAAAAAAAATAAGGGATTTGCTGAACAAGTGAACCGTGGTAGAAAACAAAAAAAATGTATAAGCGAACACTGATTTGCTTGTTGAATATCAAAAACATTTTTAAGTTTTACTGAACGGTGCATTTATATATAACTAAAAAATAAATTATTTAGCTATACATATATCAAGTCAGATCTATGATATATATGGA
>JACEEZ010003859.1:159272-178638 GCA_016584305.1 Chionoecetes opilio
TGTGTGTGTGTGTATGTGTGTGTGTTTGTGTGTGTGTCTGAGTGTGTGTGTGTGTGTGTGTGTGTGTGTGTGTGTGTGTGTGTGTGTGTGTGTGTGTGTGTGTGTGTGTGTGTTGATGATGGTTATTGGTTCTTAAAAGAGTGAAGCCATGACACACAAAATGTTCATCTACATAAAATGCAGTGAATTAACTTCCAGATAAGTATTGAAACAGCCCACAATCATCCGCGCTTATCTAAACACCAGGCTGCAAACAACCAGGTGTGGAGCTTAACTAAAGATACAGCACTTTCGCAAATGGTGGAAAGAGAATCCTACACATAAATCCTGAGAAAGAAAGCGGGATAATATTGAGAATTAAAAAATATCTGAAAGGCTATACCTATCAACAGCCTTAACAACCCATGGTATTTATTATAACTTTTGATTATCATATTTTCAGATGTTTCAGATGGTTTTTTTTACGACTTTCACCTATTTGAGAGCAATTTTTAGCTAATTCAGCTATATGTTGCGTCATCTGGAGGACTCTAAATACGTAACTTTACTTTTTCCATGACAAAGTGGTCATCACTTGAATGCCAAAAAAGTATCAGCAAAATTAATGTCGTTTAAATTTTTTTTTTTTTTACTTTTAGACAAGCTTCATACGTTATCAGTACTCACAAACTGTTCATTTACATTTATTTCGCAAAATTTCCTGGATGCCCTGATATTTAGAAAATTTGACTGGCATATCCGCTTGTCTGTGTTATTTGGTGATATACGAAAATAGTTTAATTGTATATTTGATATATTATTATTACATGTGTTGGTTAAACGCTTCATCCGCAGAACATAAATCATCAAATCATGTATCAACAGTAGCTACCATGAAGGTTTTTAGATATAAATTGGCACCAAGTCTGGATGTCTTGCTAAAGAACTAAATGCATAGGTAGGCAACACAGTAATTGCATTGGACGTTCCTCACCTGTTCCTGCCCTGGCCATAGGCACAGGGAGCTCTTCGTACACGACGTCACCAATGACACTATCCATCCCATTCTTGTCAATGATGCCTTCAGTTCTCTCGGCGCCAGCTTGAGGTTCCGTGTTCCCGACGCCGCCCCCGGGAAGCGAGTGGCTGCGAGGCGGGATGTCGACTGCACCTTCGTCTGTGAGCTGTGGGGACGCTCGTGCCCCCGCCCTTTTTTTAGCATTTGCTTGTGTCTGCGACTGCGATGGTGAGGGTGAGTGTGTAGTGGTGTCTAGGGTCATGCCTGTAGTGTTTGTTGTGTTTGCACTAGTGACTGTGTTGGCCGGAATAATTTTCGTAAGAGCGGGGGAGACATCAGTGGGTCCAGCCACCACTACCGCCACCACAGCTGCCAATACACAACAGGAACACTCAGGAAACAGTCTTCCTGGGAATTTCTAGAATTTTTACACTGAAATGTATAAACTCAATAATCGCAAAGCTCGTGGGCTATATTGATCACAATTCACATAGATCTTCCTCCATGCTCGCTTTCTCCCTAGCAACAAACATTTCGTCAAAGGAAACTTACTCCCAGGGGCATTCTCTATGACCCTGTTTACTACTTCCCAATTCCACGTAGGAGGGATAGAAAACTGCTCGATGGATTATTTCTTCAACAAGGCTGGCTAAGCTATATAATATCCGTCCGTAGAATAGCTGTATTAATTCAAGGAGTGTTTTGACACTGCATCAGCATGTAACCAGATCTATATATACTTAAACAAAAGTAGGTCTCTACTTTAAGGTATATGATCACCTGAAAAGGCTTGAAATTAGCTGTTATTGATAAAATTTCACGGGTCGCCAGGATTCCTTCATCGACCAGACCCTGACGTCCCCATTAAATCACATCCACCACACTCGCTCTGCAATTCCCCACAGAGCTTACGGACATGCGTGTATGAAAAGTCTAAATAGGCTACACATTATTGCTATGTATCATACCAAAGCAGACGAAGGCAGCCGCCGTCGCCGACATCTTGCCTCAGCTGTGAAAGTCAAGCCACTGGGACACATGCGCCTGGGCGTCCCTGCTGCCACAGGAGGAGCATCGATTGTAGCGTGGTGGTGGTGGTACGAGCTTAGTAGGGAGGAGGAGGAGGGGTGCTCGTAGAGCCCCGGCCTATCCCAAGACTTGGCGATAGTCTGGGGTGATATTCTTGTAACGACGACGAAAGACACTCATTCACTATTCTTCGTGCTGCTTTCAATCTGTTTTGCTGATTACTCGTCTTCCAGAACTCGCAACATTAAAATTTGTATCCCTGTTTGCTTTGATCATAGACTCTGGACCAGAGGTTCTCAAACTTCACTGGACGGCGGCGCACTAGATTATATCTTTGACTTCGGCGGCGCAGCAGCTATATATATATATATAGAGAGAGAGAGAGAGAGAGAGAGAGAGCGAGAGAGAGAGAGAGAGAGAGAGAGAGAGGAGAGAGAGAGAGAGAGAGAGAGAGAGAGAAGAGAGAGAAGAGAGAGAGAGAGAGAGAGAGAGAGAGAGTAGAGAATATATAATTATATAATATATATAATATATATATATATATATATATATATATATATATATATATATATATATATATATATAGTATATAATTATATATATATATATATTTATTTATATATATATATATATATATATATATATATATATATATATATATAGTATATATATATATATATATAATATATATATATATATATACAGGAATGGACATAAGTATATAATGTGAAAATAAACTACTATGTTACAACAATAACATATACCTGATCAGTGGGACACGTGTGCCTACCTGGAGTTGCATATCCGCTCTATGTTAGGAGGGATAGTTGACAGACACACTCGCATTTCCTCTGCAACAGCCAGCAATTTATTCCTTTTCTTAGTATTTATTTTTGTGAGGGCTGAGAATCCCAGTTCACACATATATGAGGTTGAAAATTGCAGGAGTATTTTCTGGGCCGTTTTGGATATATATGGGTGTTCGTTTTCCATTTGAATCCAGAAGCTTTCTAATGTCATATCCAGATATTGCAGTTATAGTGTGCAGTCATTACGGATGTTAATTAGTTCCTCTTCTTCAAGGATGCTAAGTTGTGGCTTGCTCAAAGGATCGTGAACGAATGGATTTCTCAGCCAGTCATAACTTTCAACAGATATATTTGGGAAATATTTTTCTATGTTCCTTCCTAGGATTTCAAGGTGCTGCTTAATGAGTGGAACAATGTCTGTATATTTAGCTTCAGCAGTCTTTTGAAACATGTCAATCTTGCCTTCACTCACCCTTTCATTCCAGAGCCAAATTTTTTCTACCAAGGCTTTCATTTTGTCAGAAGATGTTACCATATTTTCATTTCTTCCTTGCATACTTGCATTAACCTTGTTCAGATGTTCAAATATGTCTGCCAAGTAGCATAATTTTGCACTCCAAATTTCATCAGCAAGTAATTCGCAGAATTCAGTTTTCTCCTCAAAGGTAAAGAAAAGGAGCCTTTCCTCTCTCAGTTCATGCACCCGGGATAACACTTTGCATCTTGATAACCACCGGACTTCTGTGTGGAGGAGAAGACCTTCGTGAGGAGATCTCATTTCTTCACAAAGCATGGAAAATAGTCTTGACTGCTTTGGTCTGCTTTTAAGAAAATTTACCATTTTCACAACATCATCAAGAACTAACTTTAATTCTTGTCCGAGTGTTTTAGTAACAAGAGCTTCACGGTGCAAGAAACAATGGGTAGTAATCAAATCTGGGTTCTCCTTGACTAAGGACACAAAACCTTTTACCGATCCCACCATGGATGGACAGCCATCTGTGCAAATTCCTACACATAATTTCCATGACAAGTCCTTTTCTTTCAAGTAATCTGTCACTGTAGAAAATATCTCCTGTCCTGTGGTTTGCACCAGTTCTTTGCAGCATTATAAATGTTCAGTTATTTTGTTATCAGCAACATAACGGATGAACACTAGTAACTGAGGTTTTCCTCCAATGTATGTTGATTCATCCGCTTGTAAAGCATACATTTTACCTTTCACGAGTCACACACACTTTTTTCAATATCAGACGACATGTCCTTGATACGTCTACCAATCGTGTCGTCTGTGAGGGGAATTTTTTTAACTTCCTTTTCAGCTTCATCCCCAAACAATGTTTTCACCACAGCACAGCAAGCTGGAAGGAAGTATGACTGCAATTGAATGGGGTTTCATTTGTTTTGCTGTATGCTCTGCCACTAAATAGCTTGCTTTCTGTGCCTTTTCTGCCACCTTCACCTTTTTCTCAAACCCAAGCCTTTGTTGTTTGTTATCTTTCAAGAGTCTTTTAAAGTAATTTATAGGCTTCTGAGAGAGGTGACTATGTTTTGTTGTTAAATGTCTCTTCATTTTCATAGGGGTCATAGATTCATTAGATGCCGCAAACAACACATTTTGGCTTTGGACCATTTTCATCATCACAGCAAGGGTACCCAAGTCCGAGATAACTGTCGTTATACAGGCGAAATGATTTACTGCGGTTACTTTTGCTGGCACGTGTCGTCGTTTTGACCACGCTCAGAACTGGATGACAAAACTCATTTTCATTTGTCACTTCTCTTTGCCCGCTCGGTCAAACAGTCAAACTTGCATAAAGCCTACTGATATACGTATGCATCAGTTTCTATTCATCATCCTTTTTCCTTTTATATGTCGCTAAAAACAATTCACATGAACGCGTGATAAAACTAGTAGGTTGGTAACTCATAAACACCAGCAGGCTGCGGCTCAGACTGGTACAGTACGTGTACAGTACTCGTTCAACACGTATTGTGGTGGAAGCGGGAATTATTTTTTTTAAGCAGGAATAACTTATTTATTTATTCTCTATTTCTTACTTTATCCATCTACCCAAAGTACTTATAATATTATTAAAAGGACCTTGCATCTACTTGTCTAGTTACATATTAACTCATTCATTTAAGATTTTTCATCTTCAATATAAAAAACAAAAACTGCGACCTCAAAGGGCAAAATACCCATATCTATGAAAAATTACGCGGCGCACCTAGGGGATTCCCATGGCGCACAGTTTGAGAATCACTGCTCTGGACGCTACATCGAATTGCCCAAACAAGTATTTCTTTCTTTTGTTATTGGAAAATACTTGCAGATGTAAAAAATTTCCTCTTAGGTGGAAAGGTGGTAAAATATTTTCATTATGCGAGGCTAACAGGGCTTAATGATTTGCCGCCTCAGGACAACAGTATACTAGCATTAGCGCTGAAAAAATCATTTGTATGATCTGTTGAAAGTTATACGGCTAGGCGTTTTCAATACGGAAGTAAAAAGCAGCATTGATGAACATTACGTATATCAATCAATAAACAAACACGCTCCTAGCCTTTATTTATATGTCCTTTGTCCTACTCGTTCAGAACATTTTTTTTTACAAACACAAGACAACTTATGACAGAGGGCGGGAAACTTTTTTGGGTATTATCCTAAAATCTGTTTGAAAAAAATATATTACCCCAAAGACTTCAAAGAAGACAGAAACAAGCACTAAAATATCACCACCATTACCCCAATTTTAGGGGGATTACTTCTTATCTTAGGAAATTTACTCCTGTTACTCGATATCTGCGCCTAATTCCATTGAAAGTACTTTGTGTGTTCCCCTTCTGCTATCTAGTGACCCTTCGATAAGGCATCTAAAAAAATAAGGAGTTGACACGCCAGCAAGTTTGGGGTGAGATTTTGAGTGAATTTCGTCGCGCAGAAGTGAGAGCAACTGTACAAGCGCTCTTAGGCCTGCATTTCAAAACAGAAGAAATACCGAATCAAGTGAAACATAGAAATAAAGCAAATGAAGCAACTTATAGTTACTTTACTTTAAAATAGGAGTGTCAAGACACCTCCCAAACTAAACTGACTTTAATTATATTATCTATTTTATGGGGGCTAGCAGCTAGCGGGCTTTTAGTTATTTCTTTTTTTTGCCCTTGGTCAGTCTCTTATGATGTAAAAAAGTTAAGAATTGAAAGATTCATAGGATTATCATCAAAACTCTTATAATCACACGTAATCAAAGCATGCGTTTTACCTATCATAATATGTATCGTGTATCGCCCGTGTATACTACTGAATACGCTTTCTAATACTTTATATTTTTCATCCAAAAAACGTATGATCTACTTATTTGATCTACTTTGACGAAAAATATTCCTATAAAGGTAAGCAGTACTATTCCAAATAGAAAAACAAGAAGCAATAGATGAAAAACACAAGTTAAGACTACTTGCGAAAAGCACACTACAAAATTTAATATACACGATACAAATTATGAAGAAACAATACCAGGCTACTCAGAGCATGTCCGGTTTAAATGACCCACACTGCACATAGATAAATAAGCCATAATAAATATTCCCTAGAGAATAAAGCAAAGACACATTTGCAAAGGTGGGCATCGCAATTTTTTTTCCAATTCCGCAATCGCAATTCCGCAATTCCGACCTGCACCAGTCCGCACTCGCAATTCTGCAATTTTTTTCAGATAGGCCTCTTCGCAATCGCAATTCCGCAAACTAATTTTGACACCTACAATTAAAACAAAACACCTACAATTAAAACAAAAAATGTCTCGAGACTCTTAAACATCTCTACTCTTAAACACCTACAATTAAAACAAAAAATGTCTCAAGACTCTTTATTAGTGTTTAATACTTCTGTATTCCTATCTGTTTCTGTCTATACTTGTTACTTGTCCTTCACAATTAAGTCTTTGTCTCTTTTAGTGTTTTTCTTTACTTTTACACTTCACAGTCTACTTACTGGCTAGTAATCACTAATCTAAGTAATCTACTAATCTTCCTCCTCCTCCTCCCACTTCTGGTTCAGCATATGGAGGTTGCCCTTCAAGAACACAAGCTTCTCAAAGTTGTTGGCTGTCAGCGCTGACCTCTTCGGCCTCAGGATGTCAGACCCCATGCTGAACAGCCTCTTCACAGCCGGGAGAGGTTTCCTGTTTCCTGGACCTGGCTGCCCTCACTCTCAGTGCTCTGGCTGAGGGGCTGAGTGCTGGGGAGATCATCCTGAGCCTCCAAGTCACTTCCGTCACAATCCCCACTTCTAACACTATCAGTATAGTAGTGTGGTAGTGTAGTGTAAGCTTCCCAGCCCTGCCCGATACAAATACACAGAGAATCAGAAATAAATATAGTACTTGAAGAATTTTGGGTGTTTCTGATATTTTTTTTTTGCGATATGGCATATACTTGCATCCTTCATGGATACAGCAAGAAAGCTGTGCCTTTGCAGAGAGCTTAGCACCCATTTCCGACCTATTTGACCATATGTGTGTGGAGCGCCTGGCAGTGGCGGGTGAGAGGAGCGCGACAAGACAGTGTGTTACACAGCACGCTCCTCTCACCCGCCACTGCCAGGCGCTCCACACACATATCATGGCCAAATAGGTCAGAAATGGGTGCTAAGCTCTCTGCAAAGGCACAGCTTTCTTGCTGTATCCATGAAGGATGCAAGTATATGCCATACGCAAAAAAAATATATCAGAAACACCCAAAATTCTTCAAGTACTATATTTATTTCTGATTCTCTGTGTATTTGTATCGGGCAGGGCTGGGAAGCTTCCGAACTTGACGTTACCAGCAAGTTTCGCGCCACGGCTGGAATGAAGCTGTTGTTTTTCCCGCGCTTTTTACAAAAGTCATGTTTTTAGGGAAATATGGCGTGGAAATGAATTATTTTTTGTGGATTAGGTATTTTGAATGAACATTCAACATAATTATGCAAAGAAAAAATTAGTCTGGACGATTACTTTAACTTTCCTGCAATATTATAAACCTTGTCTTCATCAATCTTCCTTCTTTCACCCCTGCTGTCTATCCCTCAGAAAAAAAAGAACCCATTGATCGATCCTCGTCATGTATAGCTGTAATGAAAGAATATATACATTATACATGTATACACTATGTCTAAAGCAGACATTTGTTTTTCATTTCGGCCTATCGCACCTGTAGGCAGTGACCTCCACGGTTCGGATGGTAGGCCCTGGAGGATCACTTGAGGGCCATGATGGTTAGACCACGCCTGTGGTGGCGCAGGCAGGCTTCTTACATGATAACATAAGAAAATAAGGAAGCTACACGAGGCAGTGAGACCTACTCGTCGAGGTAGTTCCTGTAACTTAATACTTCCCACATACATCCACCATTCATCCCCATCCATGAAATGATCTAGCCTTCTTTTAAAGCTCCCAAATGACTCCACACTGGCCAGCTGACGACTGAGTCCATTCTAATCATTTACCACCCTATTTGTGAATTAGTTTTTCCCTATTTCTTTTTTAAATCTACGGTTTTCCAGTTTGAATCCGTTACTTCTTGTTCTACCGCGATTTCTAGCCTTAAAGTAATCGTCCAGACCATTTCATCATTCCTGCTTTTATGTAGTTAGAGTATAGCCATTATCGAGTGTATCAACAATATGTTGTCACTTTTTGCATCCAGTCAGCCGTTTTTTAATAATCCGCAATCAAAATCTGTAAACTCCCCGAGCCTCGAAAACGCTGTTGGCAACTGGCAGATGATGCGCCACGACTCGGTGACGTAACAGGAGGAAGGCCTCCTCTCCCCGCGCTGATCAGAAGCACGTAAACACAAGATATAAATATAGTACTTGAAGATTTTTGGGTGTTTATGATAGATTTTTTTTGCGATATGCCACATGCATGCATCCTTTATGGGTGCAGCAAGACAGCTGTTCAAGACAGCCTTTCGAGAAAAGTTTGCACACGTTTCCGACTGATACGACAACGTTAAATGTGTTGAAAAGATTAGTGCGGCGGACTAGGGCAGATTGGAACGGGAAGTTGAAATTTGCAAGGATTTGTAGTGTACTCACCACACACACACACTCACCGGATGCTGTTGTGTTGCTGTGTTTCACCACCATCACTATCACCAATTGTTGTGTGTAAGGGGTTGTTGTGTGTAAAGGGGTTGTTGCGTGTAAGGGGTTGTTGTGTGTAAGGGGTTGTTGTGTGTAAGGGGGTTGTTGTGTGTAAGGGGTTGTTGTGTTAGGGGTTGTTGTGTAAGGGGTTGTTGTGTGTAAGGGGTTGTTGTGTGTAAGGGGTTGTTGTGTGTAAGGGGTTGTTGTGTAAGGAGTTGTTGTGTGTAAGGGGTTGTTGTGTGTAAGGGGTTGTTGCGTGTAAGGGGGTTGTTGTGTGTAAGGGGTTGTTGTGTGTAAGGGGTTGTTGTTGCCGCTAACATCTGTTCGTCCGCCTCGTATTCTGGTTCAAACATATAGGGTTGGGTTCCCATCACAATCTGAGGTTCGTTTTCCTCATAGTATACGCGAGCAGCGTCATTTATTTCGGTCTCAGATTGAGCATCGTACTCTAGATCTGTCACAGCGACAGATTCACTGTCTGACACCGAAATACAATCGCTCATCATAACATTTCCCGACAGGTGTCAGACAGATGTTTAGATTGGAGCGTTCCTCCTCTGACGTCATCAATAACATTCGTAGCCCTGTTTTTTTTTTTCGCGCGCTTTTTACAAAAGTCGTGTTTTTACGGAAATAAGGCCTGGAAATCAATTAATTTTGGTGGATTAGGTGTTTTGAATGTACATTCAACATAATTAGGCAAAATAAAATGGGTCTGGACGATTACTTTAAGAACTGTTCCTACATCTCCTTTATTATATCCCTTTAACCACTTAAAAACTTCTATCAAATCGCCCCTTACTCTACGCCTCTCGAGTGCGAGTAAATTTAATACCTTCAATATTTTCTCATAACTAAAGTTACGCACACTCTGTATCATGTTGGTCATCTTTCTATGCACTGATTCTAACATGGCTATATCCATCCTGTAATACGGAGACCAAAACTAAACCGCATAGTCTAGGTGAGGCTTGACTAGAGTCAAATAAAGCTTTAGAATAACTTCAGCACTTCTACTTTTAACACTCCTGGTAATGAATCCTAATACCCTATTAACTCTATTTCTAGCCGCAATACATTTTTTCCTAAGACGGAGGTCTGAGCTTACCCGCACTCCCAGACTTTTCTCACCTTCTGATCTTTTCAACGATACATTGCATATAGTGTATCTGTAAAGGTTTTAATTTTTTACTGGGGGTTTTAAGTACTTAGACTTCACTTACCTCTCAATAATTAAATCACCTTCGGGCTCTTTGTTTGACTCACTATGAAGCTATCAGTCCAGGACTACATACAGGGTAAACAATAAACACATGGTAAACACCTTATCTAGTTTATTTACAAGATCTACACATAACAAAAATAGCACCCCCAACACAAGATTCATCCACTCACTCACGCCCTAAATATCTTCTCTAACTACGCCTACGATAACCTACTGTCTGGTATCTGGCTAGGGAATAGATATAAGGGGGTATGGGTTATCACACGTTCTCGCCGAGGAACCTGTAGCCCTTGTCCTCGCGGCGGTGTACACACGTGGTCGCTCTGTCTAGCGACCCGCTCCTCGCTCAGCGTCCCCAGCCTACGTCGTCGGGCTCGTCCAAGACCTCCTTCTCCTTACCGTATGACTCGTCCTGCGTCTGCCAGCAGGAACAAGCTCCAGACAGCGAGGGACTGGAAGGTATCGGCGGGACGTCCTCGTAGCTGGAGCACCTGTTGTCGCGCTGAGTTCCTGAAACAGAGTGAGGGCGAACCAGGTCGCTGCTGCCTCACTCCAAGATGGCGGCTGGTGGCGCGTTGCCACTTCGGCTCATCTTAACATATTTTCTATACCTTTCTTCTATTATGCATGCCTGAATTCCTATCAGCCACCACATGCAATTTACTTAGGGTGTCTCTGCTGGCGCACCCCGCTACTCGTGGGGAGGCAACTATGAGCCTAAAACCCCTCCCACAGACTGGAATCCTTTCCCGCCACCAGAAAAACATTAACTGGCATCTCCCAGTATTAACAAAAGCCTGGTGCTACGCGCACGCAATGGGGATACTAGCACTTGAATGGCTGAAATTAAGTCTAGCCATTACAGTATCTATAACCAGGATTTTTTCTACCAACATTAATTACGCTACACTGATCAATATTAAATTTCATCTGCCACCATACTGCCCACTTATATAATTTATCTAAGTCTCCCTGCAATATTTTTACATTAGTCTGTGATCTAATAATCCTACCTACCTTAGCATCATCAGCAAACTTGCTGATATCACTGCTAATCCCACTATCTAAGTCGTTGATGTTAATAAAAAATAATAATGGACCCAAAACAGACCCTTGTGGAATCCCACTTGTTACCTGCCCCCATTCAGATTTAGAACCATTAATTGTAACCCTTTGTTGCCTATCACTTAGCCAAGATATAATCCAATGAAGAGCCTTCTCATCAATTCCATGTGCCTTAACCTTATTTAAGAGTCTCTCGTGTGGTACCTTGCCGAATGCCTTACTAAAGTCCAGGTATACTATATCATAATTCTCATCATTATCTGCTGTCTCATAAACTTTCCTATAATAACTCAATAAATTGGTGAGACATGATCTACCCTTGGTGATTCCATGTTGTGAATCATTTATCAAATTAGCTTTTCTAAATGCTCTCTAATGTTGTTGTTTTGCAATATCAAATTCCAATAGACTTTCTACTCATTCTCATCCCTATTCAGTCTATCTCCCTAATGCAAGAATTAACCAGTATCTTCACTTTTTTATTCCCTTCACTGTAAACTCTGGAACTCTCTGTTTCTATTTTTCCTCCTTTCTACGACTTAAATCTTTTCAAGAGAGGAGCAACAATTATCTCCCGAACTAATTGGCCCACCCCCCCTTTTTATATTATCTTACTGTCTCCTTTATAGGGACTGGCAACTAAGCGGGCCTTTTGTTACTTCTTTTGTTTTGCCTTTACCAGTCCTTTGTGAAGTAAAAAAAATGATAATATTAATAATCATAATTACCTGCCACTGTCGTCCAGACTATTTTTTTTTTTTTTTTTTATTTATTTACATCTATTACATAATATATATACATATACATATACATATGCACATACATACACATACACATACATACACATACATATATACATTAAAAAAAACCAGTAATAAATGAGCGGGCATCAGCCCGCCGCTGTAGCCGCAGCCACAGTCAGGTCGCAGGTGGGCGGGGCGTGAGGTCACTCCCGCTCCTTAGTGTTAATCGGGAGGGGTGGGGCGGCACGCGCCACCTCCAGCAGCAGGGCAGATTTTTCTGAAACTGCCGTACGAGGCGGCCGCGTTCTCCGGGCCGACGCACTGTCTGAGCCGCTCTGTAGCGGAACAGGAAAGCAGGTAGTGGGTCAGGGATGGGGGGTCATATGAGGACAGTGCTCACACGGCCGCTCCTCAAACCCGTCCTCAGCTCCTCCAGGGCACGTAGCCAAGCCGAAGTCGGTGTAGAACGACCTCCTCGGCTCGGGACAGCTGCTGGGCGGGGCGTAACGGCTCGTTGTTGTTCGTGGCTTGTTTGTGCCAGGCTGCCTGCCTCGATGTCTGCACCAGCTGGCGATACTGTTGCTCTGCGGCACAGACGGCAGCGCGTCTGGCCAGTACCTGGCCCATGGATGCTGGGTAAGACAGTCAAGGCCACCGCTGGATGTCTGGTGGCTCCCGGGCCGCCTCATCGGCCGCCTCGTTGCCACGGAACGCCTATGTGGCTGGGCACCCAGTTGAACCTTACGCGGCGCCCCTGCCGCGGCGAGGCGCTGGATGTGGCCCAGGATGGCGGTGGTGAGCTGCACGTTGTCCATCGGTGTGCGGGGCTTGCCGTAGAACCTGCAGGGCAGACTGGAGTCGGTGTGAATCACCACGACCTCCTCCTGTCGGCCCAGGGCGTGCTGTAGGGCGCGCTCTATCGCCACCAGCTCCGTCTGCAGCGTGGAGCAATGGTCGGGTGTCCTCCAGGACAGCACCTCACCGCCCGTAACCACCGCAGCACCTGTCAGGCCTCTCTCAGGGTCAACGGAGCCGTCGGTGTAGTAGATAGCGACCGCGACGCTGCTGGGAACATTGGCGTGCGCCACACGCCTGCAGGGCGACGCTGCTGGGAACATTGGCGTGCGCCACCGCCTGCAGGGCGTGCTGCCTCAGCTCCTCCTCCCGTGCACAACGCCTTCGCGGCCGGCAGTGTGGCGATAATCACATGGGCGGCAGAGGGCTGCCACGGTGGCGGAGGGACGTATATAGTTGACAGCGGGGCGGTTCAGGTCCGTCCAGACAGCAGGTGGGTGTGGCCGGGGAGGAGGTGGATGGCGGCGTCTGCCACCCTCTGCAGCCAGGTGTTGCCCGGCGATAGGTCACGCTGCTGCTGTGGCAAGACCCTGCACAGCCTGTCCCGCGCGACAGACTCCCTTGCCTGGCAGAGGATCTTGGCCACCCGACAGGCCACGATCTGTCGAACCCTGGGGGCTAGGGGCACCAAACCGTGCCTCCGCCTGCATGACGCGGGGTTTGCCCAGCGCGGTGCCCCCAGCAAGGTCCTCAAAGCTCAGTTCTGAAGGACCTCTAACTTCCTCTGCTGAGTGAGCGATAACGAGACAAGCACGGGCGCGCTGTAGTCTACAAGGGCGCGCACAGTGTGCACGTAGAAGAGGCGCAGCACTGATGACGTGGCCCCGGCGTGTGTCCCCGTCATGACGTTGAGACTGGTCTCAGCCCTCTCCCTCAGATACGTGACCTGAGTAGTGAAGTGGAGGCCCCGGTCAAGCCACATTCCGAGGTACTGGAAGGCGTGGGTCCAAGCCAGCCTGATGCCCTGTATCTGTAGAGGACAGACCGGGGGGGCAGCGGCCTTGAACACCATGGCCTTGGACTTCTCAGCCGATATCTTGAGACCCAGCTCTCTGCACTTGCAACTGACCATGTCAAGGGCTTGCTGGGTCAGAGACACCCGGTAAACCCCGGCCAGTGACGACCAGGACCAAGTCTCGTCGGCGTAGCTGAGAAGTGCCGTGCCCTCCCGGAACGGCAGGCCGACCAGCTGCTCCATCAGGAGGTTGAAAAGGGTGGGGCTTAGGACCCCGTCCTGCGGCGTGCCGTTCTCCAGCTCCCTGTAGCTGGATTTGCGCCCCTGGAACCTGACCCTGGCGCGGCGGTGCCAGAGGTAATCCTCAATCCAGGCGAGGAGTCTGCCCCGCACGCCCCGTCGCACCAGCGCGGCCAGGATGGCGTAGGCGTTGGCCAGCTCAAACGCCTTCTCCAGGTCAAGGAAGACGGCGACAGCAGGGCGGTTGTCGATTTGGGCCAGGAGGGCCATGACGCTGTTTGGAGGTGCCCACCCCCGTGGTGAAGCCGAAGGATGTGTGGGTGGACGTCTCCCAGGCGCCACAGGAGGCGGGTCAGCACCATCCTCTCCGCCGTCTTGGCCGTGCAGCTCATCAGGGAGATTGGGCGCGGCTTGGTGGGTTCCCTGGGCTTAGGGATGGGCTGGATGTCGGCCTCCTGCCACGCCGAGGACAAGCGGCCAGCCAGCCAGGAGGAGTTGATCAGGGCCAGGAGTGCCGCCTCCCCGGCCGCCCCAGCGTGGGCCAGCATCGAGTAGGTGACGCCATCAGCGCCCGGAGCGGTGTCCCGTCCCTTCCTGGCCCTTACCAGCTCCCGGGAAGTGAAGGGCTGATCAGTGGCGTCGGGGCGAGCGCGAGCAGCGCCGATGACAGCCTCGCGCACAGGTTGAAGCTGAACCTGCAGCCGCTGGACACGGGCGGGGAGTTGGTCGCTGCTACCCCTCGAGACAAACATCCCCACCAGGCGCTCGGCCTCCTGTAACGGCTGGGGGTGGGCGGGAGGGTGGGGAGGTCTCTTTCCGGAGGCAGTCCTCACCTTGCCCCACAGCTCGGCCAGCTTGGTGTGTTGGTTAAAACCTGCGCACCATTCGAGCCATTTGGCCTCCCGAACCCACCCCGTGACCTGTCGAGCGTGCCTCACAACCTCACGCAGCAGCTCCAGATTGTTGGGTGTCTGCCGCCTGCTGTACAACTTCCGGTGGATGTTAACCATGTGGTTCTGTTCCCGCACCTCCTGGTTGTAGAACCACCAGTTCTGGTTGTACCTGCGACCGGGGACGGGGACCTTACGTGGTATGGCTGCCTCCGCCGCCCTCTCAATGGCCAACGTCAGTTCGCTTTCACGCTGGTCCAGATCCTTCGGCGGCTCGTAGGTGGCCCACCACTCGGCCAGGATGGCCTGAAACAATGCCCAGTCCGCCCGCTGTATATTCCACCGCGGCGGCGGGAGCTGTGGCAGCGGCCAGGTGACCTGCAGTGTCGTGGCGACTGCGTAGTGGTCGCTGGTCAAAGTGGGGTGGACCTGCCAGGAGGCGTCCGGTGCCAGGTCACTGGAGATCAAGGTGAGGTCCAGCCTGCCACTCCGGACGTGGGTGGGCTCCCCGGTGTTTAGGAGGACAATTTCCGGCACCTCCTCCAGCACCGCGGCTAGGTGGCGGCCCGCACGGTTGGTGGGGGAGACAGACTGCAGCATCGGGTGGTGGGCGTTGAAGTCACCACCCACCAGGACGCTGCTGTGTGTGGCGAGGGAGAGCAACTCATCGGCCTCCAGTTGCCTCCTCCAGCTGCTGTACACGTTGTATACAGTCAGTGGGAGGCCTGGAAGCTCCAGCTGCACTGCCATCACCTCCACGCCCTCGCCACAGTCCACGGGGTCCTCACTCCGACGGTGCGGGAGAGCGCTGCGTACCACTACCACACAGCCTCGACGCCCATCCTCGCCACATGATAGGGAGTACACCGTGTATCCCGCTATCTTCCACTCAAAGTGCTCCGGCGTCAGCGTTTCCTGCAGGAGAACGAGGTCAAGGTCCTCCTCCACTATGGCCTGGAGGACCTCAGGTCTCTTGCCACGGAGCCCTTGAATGTTCCATTGGAGCACCTTGCTAACGGGTCGATAATTTGACATTAATCTTCTATCACCCTTCTAAAATATGGGGACTACATCTTCTTTCCTCCACATTAACGGCACCTCCCCTATATCAACCAATTTCCTAAATATGTGCACTAACGACTCACTAGAAAACATTCTCTATGCATTATTTTAATTAACCAGTAAGACGCCTTAATCGGCGAAGGACGAGCGAGCCCGTAGAAACCCGCCGCACGTGCGCACGTGCGGCGTCACCCGGAGTTTTGACCTGTGTGACATTGCTAGGTGGTGTGGTCTCAAAACCACACACAAATTTCAACTTAGTCGGTACAGCCGTTTCTCAGCTATAGCAAGATAACGTTGTTCTGACACCCCTCACGCGGCACGCGCCACGCGCCATGCTGACCCCTCACTTGAAACACAAAACATGTCAAGCACAAAAGGGATTGAATGGGGCTATTAGATGGCGAAGACTGCTTGTCAATCAGAAGCGGGATTCTAAAGATATAAGCGCCTGAAAAGCGGAACGGTCGGTCGGGTCGGGTCGGGTCGGGTCGGCCGCTTAAGTGAGAAAAATCCCGTATCCAGTGCGGACTCGCGAGTGCTTCGCGCTCGCTCGTAATAACCTGGGATAAACTTCATTTTTTTTTTTTTTTTATCACAAAGGACTACCGTAGATAACAGTGAAGTCGCCAGTTCTACGTTTCTTTGTTATTTACAGACGTGTGGTGGCGTTAATACTTAAATTTGTACATCCATGATTTCAGGAAAGTTAGAAGGGTCTATCTGGAAAGTCTGTGTCATTTTGTGTCTTATTCTGTGTCATATTAGGGCTATAAATGAACAAATGACAAAAATAAAACCAAGTGGCGACCTCACTATACCTACTACAGTAAAGTCGCCAGCTAGTATTTTAAACCAACAGTTGAGTCGCCACTCTGGGGAATTCAGGGAAATTAGAGGTAAAGTAAAACAAGTCTCTATATATATTAGCTGCGGAAGATGCTTGGATATATAAAAATTCCTCTGCCAACGTGAAAATAAATTCTATTCAAGTTTGAAAGATCTGGCAAGTCTTGTGTCCTGTCGCCCGAAAAGCTACTGTTTACTGTCTGTCATCGCGCGAAGAAAAACGTGAGAAGCAAAATGCGCAACAGTTATATTTGCAGATACAAAGCATAAAACAACGCTGAAACAGAGTAGATTATACAGCCATGATATAAACTACTGTGTAACATCTTCAGTGGCACATAAAAATCAGTAGTGATGCTATAATTCGTAATATTTGGCGCCTGGCGACTTCACTGTAGGTGGCGACTTCACTGTTATCTACGGTAGCCAAGGGCACAACACAAATAGGTAACACAAAGCCCGCTTAGCTGCCAGTCCCTATTTCTAGTCCTTGTTACTTAAAATTCTTCATTCTATCTATACGCTCTTCTACCATTTCCCTATATATCACAATATCTTTGAGTTTCTCATCATCCTTTACTCTAAACATCTGTTCACTATCAGGTACCATCTGCACATCCTCCTGAGTAAAAAAAACTTAATAAATAATAATTTAAATTTTACACGTATCATCATCAGAACTTACAATCTCTCCCTGCTGTATTTTAACGGTTCCACCAATTCCCTAGTCTTTTTCTTATAGACCTGAAAAAAATCCCTTAGGGTCGGTCTTTGCCTGGCCAGCAACCTTAATCTCATAATTGTTCTTTGCTGTTCTTGTTAATTTGTTAACTGTCCTAGCCAAGGATAGTACATAGAGGATATGGGGGGGGGGGGTGTTAAAGTTTGGAGGACGGACGCTGCGCCATCTTCAGGAGATGAATCGAAACACAGCAGATTTAGAGGAGTGTCTTAAGTATTTCTACTTAAGCATCTCATACCCTGCCTTTTCGTTTATTCCCTTCCTATTACTTTATTCACCTTATATTTTGACTATATATGTAATTCATTAAAAGGTAAATAGAAGAACATAGTGATCAATTTAATTTTATTAAGGAATTCCATCAGCTAGACTTGACATCCAGTACATGCTGGACTGTTGCAATGTTGAATACCAGAAAAATATTGGGCCTGATATCATAATCATGGACATATTACCAATAGGCAGATAATAATGGTATTGCAGTATGAATGACTCTTCTATTAGAATCACCTACACAACGCAAAAACCAAAACAGATACTGTAATAATTGTAAAACAGTATTAGCCTGACTATACCAAATAGAAACAAACAAACAATCACCCACACACACACATTATATATATATATATATATAATATATATAATATAATATATATATATATATATATATATATATATATATATATATTATATATAATATATATAGTATATGATATATATATATAATATATATATATATGTATATCAATGTTGTATAAAGGGGACCTCCTGTATATATATAATATATATATATATATATATATATATTATATATATATACAGGGAGGTCCCGTTATACGAACATTCGATATACGAGAATCCGATGATACGAGATGTGTAAATTAGGGTCTATTTTCAATATACGAGATCGAAAATCCTATGCTACGACATTCAAACTGAGGTGAGTAAAATTACCAAGTTATTTACTAAAGTAGATTTACAAGTTATTTACTAAAATTATAAAGTCATTTACGGACTATGATTTTACTAAGGCTGTACGATAATCAATCCGAAAATATGATAATTCTGGTGGCTCGGTTACAACAATGTGGCCTACAAAAATTCACATCCCTGTTGGCATCACTGCAGGCGGACAACAACAACACGCGCTTGCCAACCTATCTCGAGCCTTTTTTTAGCGTGAAAATACGTCAAAATGTACGACGAAGTCATAGACGAGGTGAGTGAGAGGTGCGGGAAGATGTGCCGCGTGTGTGTGGATGTGAGGGGAGGGCGGGGAGGGTGTGAGCGGTGGAAATAGCCAGCTCTCGTGTGTCTCAGTTGGGGAAAACGTGAGGAAAAGTGAACGATGTACAATGATTCAGATGCACAGAGACGAGTTTGTGGGCAGTGGAAGACGTTGCGCACCCCTCCCTTGTCCTTACCTACCGTACCTCTCGAGTCTAGTGTATCACGCGGCGTCCCCATGAGTACATACGTCTTTGTGCTTGTATGTATTGTGCCTTGTGAGATGATTTTAGTGATTTGCTGGTTTACTTAATGCGCTTATTGTGACTTATTGTGCTCTGTCCTACTGTGCTGTCACACACAGTGTAATTCACTGTGTTTGTGTGGGTGGTGTGGTATATAGAGTCCTATATTTGAGTTTGAGAGTTTGTTTGTGTTTGCTATAGTTTATTTAAGCTTGAAAAAAATGTCTTTTTTTGTCTTTTTCTTTAATTGATGGGGTCGGAACCAACAATTACTATTGTCTTAAACTTTTTCGTGCT